>PVJH01011579.1:0-67912 GCA_004026705.1 Nesogale talazaci | reverse complement strand
TGGTTAGTACTCTGCCTTGTGTGTATTCCCTTGTGTCTGTTACTTAAGTAAACAAATATATAATGTAAAAGAAGAAAGGGCCAACAACTGGAGGGAGAGAGGCTGTCCTTTGTTTCAGGTCTGCGTTACGCCCAAATACCCACAACATATTAAGAATGAAATATGCAATTACTACAAGTGTTCAAAGAGCTAAAAATATTGTCAGAACAATGATAGTAAGTTCAACAGAAGCAGAAAGGGGTTTTTCAAAAAACGAATATAATATGTTTAGAGAACTCGCCTGTTTCTGATATATCAAATACAAATCTTACTGGCCTTCCTTGAAAGGAATGAGATCCTACTCCTACAGTGAAGAGATGGTTAAGGATATCTGTTAGTCCAGGTAGACTAGAGGAACAAATATAAAGACATGCATATCGATATAAGGAAAGGGTTTATATACAAAAGGAATGGAACACGCAGAAAGCACCCCAGCCCAGTCCAGTCCAAAGTCATAAGTCCGATATTAACCCACATGCCCAAAATGAGTCTATAAAGTCTTCTTGCGACTCACGAAGTCACAGGTCAGTGGGTGCAGAATCCTGGTGCTGGCAAGGGTCTCCATGTGGCTTCTCACTTCCAGGGGTCAGGGTCCATCAACAGCAGAAGCGACTCATCATTGGCAGAGGTCTCCATCTGGTTGCCCCAGCTTCAGAGGTCTGGCTCCATCAGGGCAAAGCTGTGTGGTCTCTCTGCTGTCTCCTCCAGCTTCTCGAACACTGCCAGCTTGTCTTGTCTGTGATTAATCGTCTCTCAAACTAACTCCCAACAGCTGGGGAAGATAGCTTCTTATCTTCACAAGGGAAATATCGCGCTATTTCCCAGAAGTCTCAGGAGAAAGCCATGCCCACACAGAGGCCTCATTGGCTACTCAATGTCTATCTCCAGATTAACAGGCTAGACTCCACCCCTACGTTTCAATCATAAAATTAACATAAGCACATGACTGCCACAGGATAAATCACACAGCTGGTGATGTTCGGATAAAAGGGAAGACTATTGTAAGTGAGGACACCAATCAAGAAGTATCTTAAATAACAGGTTTTTTTTGGGGGGGGGGGTCAGGTATTATTTAATATTTTTTCATTCATAGTTTAAAACTCTTATAAAAAAACTAGCTTTGTGTGACTCTTTTATTGTTCTTATTTAAGTATTAACTGTATGAAGCAACAAACTACCTCTCAGTATATCTTTTTTTAATACTTAAACGGTCATTAGGGCTGTGAACCAGTTGTTAAATTGTGTGAATCCCACCACTGGATGGAACCTTTGTGATCCATAGGATTTTCACAGGCTCATTTTCCAGAAGTAGACCTCCTGACATTTTTTAGTAGTCTGGAAGCACCACTGATAGCGGTTTAAAATCACAGCATCCCAACAACATGAACAAACTGGTGGCGGTTGCTCTTGAGAGCATTGACCTGGCATCAAACCCGCATCTCCCCATGGAAGGCACAGATTATACCACCGAATCACCACCGCTTCCCGGTAGCTATTGTCCTGTGCCATTGAGTGGGTTTTTGTAATATAAACTAGGGATTCTCTGAGTCCCTCTCTGTGTGACCCATAGTTTTTCTAAGCTGTAATCTTTGTGAAGGCAAGTAGTCAATCTTTCTTCCATGGACTGCAGAGGTGGGTTTGAACTACCAACCTTTAGCGATTTGCTCCTCCAGGACATCCTTTGGTAAACATTCCAAAAATCAAACTCAGTGACATCGAGTGGATTCTGACTCGAGACCCTTTCCAGGGTTTCGGAAACTGTTCATCTTTATAGGGGCAGATAGCTTCATCTTTCTCGTGTGGAGTGGCTGGTGCATTTGAACCACTAACCTTGTGGTTAGAAGGCCAGTAGCCAGTCCATAGCACTACTGGGGCTCCATGGTAAATATTGTTGGTGTTAGGTGCTATCAAGTCAGTTCTAGTTCAATACCAAGGGCTCAAGGACAAAGCAAATGTTTTGAGAATGATGATGGCAACAGATGTACAAATGCGCTTGACACAATGGAAGCATGTATGGATTGTGGTAAGAGTCGTATGAGCCCCCAGTAAAATGATTGAACAAAGAGAAATAGTTACAGTCTCAGGAACCCACAGGGGAACTTCTACCTTGTCCTGTAGAGTTGTTGTAATCAGAATTGACCTGATGCTATTGAATTTGAGGTTTTTTTTTAGGGGGGTATCTAAATAACAAAAAGTGAGAGTCACTCTAAATCCCACCATTCAGAGAGAACTATGGCTAGCATTTTAGAGTAAAGAAAATTTTGACTGTCCCTCCTTTAATATATTTGTTAAGTAAATGTACATATATTTACAGTCGGGGATCGGCATAGTCAGCCTCCAACTCCCTTAGTGTTGGCCTTAGGCACAAGACCATTGTTGGCTATTCTGAGCCTGGAACCCTGAAAGGCCAGGGGGCAGGACACTCCTGCCTGACTCCAATGTGCTCCTGAGGCCCCAGCTGGGTCTGAGGCAGCCTTCTCTAGCCCTGCCTAGTGTACCCCACCATGGAGCTGCCTTTGATCCCTCCCGTGGATGCAGCTTGTTGTGTGGGAAGATTGTGTCAGAAAGCAAGCCCGCAGGCATGTCCCTGTGAATGAATTGGGCCTTTATGTACAAGCCACTCCTTGCTGTCCTCTCCTCCCTCTGCTCCCGCCCACCTTCCTCCCAGCTTCTCCCACTCTGAAAGCTGACTGTGACATCACTACCAGACACTGAGGGGTGGGAAGCTTGTAGAACATCTGGAACTTACTGGAAATTGCAAGGGTGACATTTAGCCAGGAGCTGAGGAGTCCTCCCAAACACAGGGCAGTGGAATTTTCTTTCGCTTTCTACTCTAGAACTGTTCTCAAATCCTCAAAAAAAAAAAAAAAATCATAATGACTTTAATTTAGTGAGCATTTATTTTGTACCAGGTCCTTTACAGAAATTACATTTAACTCCCATCTTAATTTTGCAGGACAAAATTGCAGATATGGAAACAGAGGCTCAGAGAAGCTAAAAGCTTGACTCAGGCCCTGTGACCAGTAAGAGGTAGATAAGAGATTTGAGCCTGGGCAATTTGACTCTACAGCCCATGCTTTTTAGTTTTGTATAACCAATGCTTTTATTATTATTATTATTAAAGCGGCCCATGCCATCAAATAAGGTTAAGTGATGAGCCAAAATAGAGCAATCTCCAGCCCAATGCACTCTAACCTTTACCCTCCTCCTCAAAGACCATCACGCTCAACTCAGCAGCGTTTGCTGGTTTTAAAACATTCATTCATATAAATGCTATTTCTTGCACCATTATATTTTCCTTAAATGAATACCACCTTTCCCTCTCAATCTTAGCTTTCCTTACTTATAAAATTTCCCATCCAATTTTTAATAACCCTATCAGAATTTGCACAATAACTTTTCCCACTTTTCAAACACACAAGTGCCCCAGGAGCACAAATGGTTTGTACTTAACTAAGGACAAAACATTTGGTGATGTGAACCCTCCTGCTGTTACCCCAAAGGAAAGGCCTGCTGAGGGGACTCTCAGGGTTGAGGGGAAAGGAGTTTGAACTGAACAATGAACAAATTGAATTGATTCTAACTCCTGGTGAACCTGTGTGGTACAGATAGAAGGGTTCCATACAATCTTCTTGGCTGTAACCTTTACAGAAACAGATCAGCAGACCTCCTTTCTTCCCGCCCCCCCCCCACCCAACCCTGATGATTTACCTCTTCTGTGCTCTTTTTAAATTCTCTTGTGCTTGAGAACAAGGGAGCTTGAGTGCTATAACACTTTTAGTTTTAGTCTTGTATATCTGAAAATGTTTTTTTTTTCTCTTCACAGTTGACTGATAATTTAGCTGGGTATATAATTTTTAGTTGAAAATCATTTTCATTCAGAATTTCAAAGATATTGTGTGCTATTTAGTGTTTCTGGTGATACCCTTCTTACTTCTATTCCTTTGTGTATGAAATACACAACTTCCCAGAAGTTCTCTTTCTTCTTTGTGTTCTAAAATTCAATACGGATCCATTCTAGTGAAAAGCTTTTTTATTCATTGAGCTGGGCACCCTTCTATTAAAAATTTTTACTTTAGCTATCATATTTTATATTTCTAAGAACTCTTTTTTCCTCTGGTCCATATTTTTAAGTTAATTTTTTTTCCTGAGGTTGCTAATTTATAGGTTTTGTTCATTTGCTTGTGTTTACAATTTTTCTGCTTGCTGTATGGTATCTGTCTTCTCTGCATACCTTTTTCTGTTTTCATTTTTGTTTCATGGAGGAGACATGTGGCTTCCCTGGAGTGTCTCCTAAACACTCATATTTCAGATGAAGGCTGGCTTGTAGCCTAATTGGTCTCATACTTGCTGTGGTTTGGGGTCATCAAGTTGGTTCTGACTCATGTTGACTTTGGGTAGAGTAGTATGGAAAACTGCCTTATTGCGCATCATCTTCACAATCACTGCTATGTTTAAGCTCATCATTGTAGTAACCTTTATTTTGCTGAGGATATTCTTTTTCATAGATTCTTCTTTAGTAAGCATGATGCTCTTCTTTAAGGGTTAGTCCCTCCTGATAGCATGTACAAAGAACATGAGACAAAATCTTGCTTCTAAGAAGCATTCTGAGCAGACAAATGAACATATTTGTTTATTCTTCTGGAAGCCCATTGTATATTCAATATTCTTTGCTGATGCCCTACGTAAAATGCATCAATTCTTCTTTGATCTTCCTTATTCAACCTCCAACTTTTACACCCACACAAGGTGAGTTAAATATACCCTAACTTGGGTCGGATGCACCCTCTTCACATTTTAAAGAGGTCTTTGACAGCAGATTTGCCCAATGTAAATGTCATCTGCTTTCTTGACTGCTGCTTCCATAGTCATTAAATATGGAGCCAAGTCAAACGAAATCCTTGACAATGCCAATATTTTCTTTTTATCATGATGTTGCTTATTGATTCTGTTTTTAAAATGCTGAAGTGTCGTCTATACTGAAGACTGTAATTCCCTGATCTTTATCAATGAGAATTTCAAGTTCTCTTCACTTTCAGTAAGCAAGGTTGTGCCATAGGCATATTGCAGGTTGTTAATGAATCTTCCTTCATTCCTGATGCCACATTTTTATTCATACAGTCCTGATTCTTGGCTCACTATGTAGAATAAGTATGGTGAAAGGATACAACCCTGAGGCACACCTTTCCTAATTTTAGACCATATACTATTCCCTTGTTGTGTTCAAAGGACTGCCTCTTGGCACCGCATGAGCACAATTAAATGCTATGGAATTCCCATTCTCTGTAAGGTTGTCCATAATTGATCCACATAGACAAATGCTTTTCAAAATAGGGTAACCCAATTGCTATTAGACTGTTCACTAAGAGTTCTCAGAGGATACAGTGGAGTTTTCTATACATGCCAGTAGCTCGACAACAAAAAGATAAATAATAATCCAATTTCTAAATCGGCAGAACTAAATCCTAGCTCCAATTTAAGAATAATCAGTTCTTACATCATGCCCCTGCTTGATACTCAGCTTCATGAAATGATCACTGAAGATAAGGCTGCTACAGCAAAGTGCGGCGAAGAAAGCAGAAAGCCATGAGACAAATGAAGATTTATTTGAGTACAAGCCTTAAGACACTCTTCCGATTGATAGCCTGACCATTTCTTACACATACATGAGTGGCACTGGATTTGTTTCTCTAGTCATCCCAGCATAATAGAATGAATCTGTGAAACGGTTGAACATGCATGAACCCGCAGGACATCAGGCTGAGTGAAATCAGCCAATCATAAAATGTCAAAGATCATATTTGAAAGAAGTTGTGTTGCATTGTAAAAAGTCAACAAATGCTTTCACACTGAAAGAAGCGGTCTCTGATGGTTACCAATGAGTTACACATTGGGCTGCCAATGATCTCAGGGGTTTGAAACCACCAGCCGCTCCATGGGAGAGAGAAGAGGTTTTCAACACCTATAAAGCTGCTGTCTCAGAAACCCACCGAGGCCGTTCTTCTCTGTCCTATGCGTTTCTATGAGTTGGATTCGACTCGGCGGCAGTGGGTCGAGTGAGAGATAGGAGACGGTATTGTCACTGGCTAGAGTGCTGACTTGGGTGGAGGGAATGGTCATAAGCAACAAGGAGGTCAGCAAAAAGATGGGGGTGGGGGAAGACACTGAGAGGAGTCCACGTGTTAAAGGTAACAGAGGCAAATACTGCTCTTGACACAATATTGCAATTACAGTGATCTATGAGGAGGTGCGTGAATAGACATGCAGGCCGGACCAGTGTGGGAGGCAAGGTGGGAGTATATCCAGGAATATATTTAGGGTTGGCAGAGGATATTTGCATATGTGCCTTTTATCTCTGCTGACACTAAATCCATGAATGGGGTAGAAGCAGCTAGGAGGCAAAATTATGGAAACGTCTTAGACATAGACATAGCCAAACACCTTGAGGGAGATCGGGACCAGGAAGGCACCAAGATCAACTGGCATAACATAGTCCACAAAGACAATGTTCAACATCTTATTTTGGTGAGCAGCAACTGAGGTCTTCAAAGTTCTAGAGCAGTCATCTAAGATATAACGGTTGGTCACTCTCTGTCCAGACAGAAGCAGAGTGAAGAAAATGGAAGGGACACGGCAGCAGTTCTGTAGATTGTTGAATTGCGTGGATGTCAACCTCCACAAGCCTGGGACTGGGAAAACTAGGTGGTTTTCCGACCAACTTCACAAGCGATGGATCCTGGATAGAATGTGTGTTAGTCTGGGCAGACCAGAGAAACAAATCCAGGGAGACTTACATGTGTGTAGGAAAGATCTTTACATAAAGATTAATTAATCTGGACCTAGGCCGGTCCAGATCAAGTCTATAATTTAGTTTTAGCCTATGTGTCCAGTACCAGTCTGCAAATTCCTCTTCAGACTCACACAATACATGTAATGATGCCAAGTGCTAGAAGATAACCGGCCACCGGGTGGAAAGTCTTGTGAATCCCACAGTGGTAGAACCACCTCAGTGCTGGCAGGGGCTACCACATGACTCCTCCAGCTCCAGGGCTCTAGCATAGCCCCTTGTGAGTACCTCCCAGGGAGTGAGCCTGTGTCCTTCCTTTAGCAAGCTATTTATCTCCTTAGCACCTCCAAATAAAGCCATCAAGCTGTGGCCTGGTTGACAGACTAAACTCCACCCCTTTATTCTTAATAGTCTCAAATTAACAACAGATTATGTAGCTACCACCTAGTGGGAGAAAGAATGTGGAATGGATCTGTCATTGTAGGTAGAACTGGGCTTGCTGGTGGCATGGAGACTAACAGAACCCTTGAGACTGTGGCTCTTACTCACCCATCACACTTGGTTTTCAGGCAAACCATAGACAGGTTTATTGGAAGAATGGTAGCACTTAGAATAACTGGCCATTTGGAATCACAGAGCAGCCTTTGCCCAGAAGCAGAGTTCAGAAGGTTAGCAGGGAGGGAGCTGTGTAGGGGTGGAAAACAGGGAAGAGGTAGAATGGGTGGAATGACTGTAGGTAGGTGTCATGGAACACGTGTGTATGAATTAGTAAATATTTGCTCAATTCACAATAAAAAATTAGGATAAATAAAGTAAAAACTGAAAAAGAATATGCATGTATCACAGGCATGCCTGTCTCTGATGGGTCACCATGATAGCCACCACCACACTGCATCCGGGCCTTTCATGTATAAGGGAAACATGTCTATACAGCAGGATTGTGGCAGTAGTGTTACAAGTGAATCTACTGAGAAGAGTTTTCCAACTCTTGTCACTCTCAGATGTACCGTTCTCTAAGAACTTTTGTTCTTAATGCCCTGGGTAGTCTCTAGGGGCTAAGAACTGCCTGTCATTGCATAGGACACGCTGGGAGATATGCATGTTCCAAGAGCTTGAGTTCACAGCTTTCATCAGATGCTCAGTTAAGTTACTGATCACCCCCTAATAGGTAACCCCACAGTCCTTGAGGCTCTCCCACCCTCCAACGTGCGTGCCTTCCATGCGATTTGGGTTGAGATCCAGTGAGGATGATGATTGAAGTTGGAGTCAACAGTACCCAAGAAAGATCCTGAGGGGTTTCTCTGCATAGGTCCTGGGTGGGCTGCACAGCGAAGGGTGATCTGGTCTCAGTGTTGACTGCTTTTGTATCCTATCAGGCCTTTCTCTCTTTGCCCAATATAGATGACTGGATCCGTGTGGTAGTTAGGTTTGGTGTCAGGACTCTTATTTCTCTAGGATATACATCAAGAGTCTGTGAGGGGGACGTGTGTGTGGTGTGGCGTTTGCTGAGTCATGTGGTATTTCTGTTACCAACTTCTTAAGGAAGTGCCATTCCGTTTCCCACAGAGGTTTCACCATTTCGCACTCCCACCTGTCTGATGAGGGACAGCCTTACACACTAAGTGACCACAAATGATCAGAGCCACAGACAGTCTCACTGTCATGAAGATGGTATAGAATCCAGCAACCGCTGCCTGCTGTTTGACGTGAGATCATCTGGAGCGGATTCCATGGTGACTAACAACAGCAACACTAACGATGGGTGACCGCCAGCAACGGAGCTGGTTTCCACCATACCCATGTTTATGTCTGCCAGGCCCTCCATGTGTCCTGGGTCCTACAGTGCTTCCTAGTCTCTGGGTTAGGGGATGTTGAAATCCAAATCAAGATGGATAAGAATCAAGCCTTCAGGCGAGGGGACAGTTCACCTAGATGGTGCGGTTCTAGTAGGATTCTCTCTCCCTCTTAAAAGCCCTATGCCACCTTGATCATGAGACACTCCAGCCGTAGGTGTTCACTCTTGTTCCTAAGGGTGGGTGAGGGCAACTGTTAGGGTGGGGCGGGTGTCCTCTTGAGACAACTGTCAGTGCAACCCCCCCCCCCCACGTCCCACTCATTCCCACCTGCTCAAAAGGCAGAAAGAAAAGGGTGTCCCCAAACTCCTCCAGATACTTGCTGGCTGACCAAGACATAAGGAGGATTTTTGCAAAGCCCTGGGAGAAGAGTAGGAGGGATCTGGAGCCTGATCCCAAAGCATCCAGGGAGTTCCTGGCACCCAGTGTGAGAGATCTAAGTGAGTCCACCACAGGGTCCCCTTCCCAACTGGAGGCTGCCCTCTCCCTCTCCCTCTCCCATCTGCCTGGTCATTGATCAGCATGGGTCCTCTGAAACCTGGGTGACAGCCACGCCCCAAATAGTTGGGTGCCAGGGTTCCTCTGCAAAAGGTCCCCAGTCCACAATTGCTTTCCCCTCACTGCAGGGGTCCCATGATTCACCCTGAAGGAGGCATGGTAGATTCTCCTGAATAGCAGCCTTGTCACTGAACCATCCCGATCATTTGGCCTGGCAAGTGACCGGATTCCAGAAGTCAGTCCCATAGGCAATGGTGGCCACAGCTCTGCTCTCCCACTGAGGGCTAGGAAGGAGCGTGGGCCAGCATGGCAAAGTCACGACACTCCTTCTTGAAGCTGGCAGCTCATGCTCCTTTTGCAGGACAGGGAGTGGAGTCACAGGGAGGACCAGAGAACAGGACAGGGTGACTCAGACTCAGCAGGCAACAACGCAGAGGGTCTAGGGGTAGGGACTTTGAAAGCTGTGTGACTTTATTTATTTATTTTAAATCATTTTATTGGGGGCCCATACAATTCTTATCACAATCCATCCATCCCTCCCTTGCATGTCAAGTACATTTGTACATTTGTTGTCCTCATCATTCTCAAAACATTTGCTGCCTACTTAAGCCCTTGGTATCAATTCCTCATCAAAAAAATGAGAAGCTGTGTGGTTTTAGGCCATCTTACCCTCTTCATTCTTCATCAGCGAAATGAGATAGAACTAAACTCATGGGACTTTTACAAGGGTAAAAGGAACCAGCGAGGGTGCTCCACAGATTCTGTGGACTACTGGAGTGGAAGGATCATGGGATTTTTCCGTAAATTTGTTGAAATCCTTTCGTACAGCAGGTAAGATCATTTGAGGGGGACTGAGTGCCCTGACATGCGGCTGTTGGTGAGCATTGATGATGTCAAGCCCAGCACCCTGGCCCCCCTTTGATTTCGAGTTACCCCCCCCCCTTCCCCACTTCCACTTGGCTCACATTGTCCTCTTGTGTGGTGCTCCCTCATGAGCTTACCCTGCATGCTGCCCCCCTGCCCCCACCATGAACTTTGCTTTCTCTTCTCTCTCTGTAGGTCACTATCTCCCTCACCTAAGTGAATGCCTGCTAACCCTCTGGCCAGGCAGGGGCCGGCACACTTTTGAGATGGCCGTGCCGATCCTGTCCCTCACCACTTAAAAATTATTCAAGAGCCATAAAGACATTCTCACAAACACATGAAACCGCCATTGTCTGAAAAATATCCTCGAAACGTGTCCAATGGTCCTCCAGAGCCACATGGACATATTGGAAGAGGCGGGGGGGGGGCCCTTGGGGGCCGCAGTGTGCTGAGTCCTGCTGTCGCCTATTGCTGCTGCACCCCTCCTTTGTACTTCGTCTCCCCATTTACCCCCTTGGGAACCTCCTAAGTTTGTTTACTTGGATATTAAAATTTTTGTCCCACCCCCCATTATAACAGTGACCTCACCATACTTTTCCTTTTGTGACTGGCGGATCTCACTGGGCACGCTGCTCCCCAGGTCGGTCAGGAGGTGCTTGAAGTTCTCCCTGGTTCCACTGAGGTGATGTCCATCTTGCTCTGTGAACAGGGCTGTGATGGACATGGGCACCCAGGTGTCTGCTCATGCTGGGGTTCTGACTTCTTTAGGGCAATACGTCCCCCACCCCCGAGAGTTTGCTGAGCCTCTCTCTCTTCTGTGTGTCTGGGGTGGGGGCAGTGAGAGGTATTCCTGCTGCTCCCTTATATCTTTGGGGTGAGGGCTAAAGGTGATATCAGTCTAGGTGAGTTCCCAAGCCCAGTGCTGCCTGGGTGTCTGGGCAAGATGGGTGCTGGAGCCCACAGGGTCCTCTGTTCCTCCTGAGCACCAGCCTATATCCATCCCCACCCGGACCCCGCCAGGCGAGGCTGGCATTTCTCAGAGAGCAGGAGCTCCAGCTACCTTCATCCGCTGGCTCTCTGTCTCCCACTTGGGCGGTCTGCTCACTGACTGCCTGACGGACCTAAAGCAGTCAAGCTTAGAGCCAGCATGGCAGGAATTTGTTAAGAAGGCTGGAGAGCTCCCTGGGCAGCTGCCCCCTGGAGAGCTGAGGCAGAGCAGAAGCAGGTGGGCTGCATGGAAGGGGTGTGACGGACTCCAGGGAGCACACGCTCTGCCCCTGGAGCTGCTTGAGTGCTGCTGCCAATGAGAGAGCCCCCCCGGACAGACTTGCCAGAGGTGTCCCAGGGAGGGCAGGCCAAGGTGGCCTCTGTGTCTCGTGTCTGAAGTTCTAGTACCACTACAGAGGATGTGGCCCAGGACTCGTCAATGCAAGCCCTGTGGAGCTGAACGGAGATGCTCTGCAGGTCCCAGGGTTGTTGTAGGGATGATATAGAGTGCCCTGAATGAAAAAGCCGAGCACTAGGGGAGGCCTGAACACCTCCTGCCTCCCCAGCCTGTCAGTTTTCAAGGCCATCCATTCCAACAAATCTGCAACACAACCTCCCCTCCCGCAGGGGCCTCCTCTAGAGCAGACTCTCCTGGGAGGGTCTCCAAGGGCTTTTTCACCTCTCCTCCCTGCCCAAGTCAACTCTTCTCCCAGTCCAGCTTCCCCCGGAGAGCTGTCCCTGGCACCAGAAAGGAAACGATTAGCATCACCTTCAATTAAATTCTCTCCACTGACTGTGCTGTGAGGCTCATTTGTGGAGTGCCCTAGGGCAAGGCCCTTCTAAGCAGCCACCGGATGGCAATGCTGTGAGACCCAGGGAAACGGCAGCCCTCTTGAGACGAGACGTGGACTCTGTGTTCCTCTTGCTGTGAACGCCTCATGTAAAACAAGCTTGTGGAGGGGTGTGATGGCAAAGACGATGAAAGGGTTGGAAATGAAGGCAACTGTGAGATGAAGGGGAGGATAAGTCCTGGGCCCAGAGGAGCAGGGCAGAGGAGGCAGTTAACATGCTGTCTCTTCTTGGATAGTGAAAAGGAGGACAGTCCCTGGTTCCTTCTCTCCTCTTCGCCTGTACTACCTTGGCGTCACTCCCTCTCCCTTGACCTCCTGTCGCCCTTCTGCCACTTCATCCTCCTGTGATGGCATGTGTGGTGGCGTGATACTAGATACTACAAGCCATTCCAGTGGTTACTTCAACTCCTTGGTGGAGAAGTTTTGGAAGCTGGAGCTTCCAGCTTCAGACAGACTAGGAAGAAAGGCCTAGTGATAATTGTCTTGAGAAAATGGGCCGACGAACACCTATGGGACCTGACGGGATATTCTAGGACCTGCTTGCTTTGGACATGTCAGCAGGAGGGCTCACTCGCTGGAGGAGGACATGAGAGTTGATGAAGCAGAGAGAGAGGAGCAGGGAGATTCTCTGATGAGACGACTAACACCACAGTGGCAGCAACGGACTCAATCAGACCGTTGACTAATGAGACAAATGCAAGGATACTCACTCATATATGTGTCTGAAAGAGCGTCACATCAAGAAGTAATTGGCTATTAGGAAGACATCCCAGTCCAGTCCAACGCAAGTCCATACATCTGATACTACTACACAAATCCCTTTTCAGATGCAAAGAGCCACAAGCAATGATGCAGAAGGCAGGAAGGTGCAAAGTCTTGTGGATCCAATGGCAGTGAAGCCATCTCCAGGGGCCCCGCCAGTCTTGGTGTGAATAGTTAACAGGAAAGTGAAGGCAGAGACAGAGAGACCCACTTCCAGAGAGCTACTTATCTTGGTGGCATCTCCAAATGAGGTCACCAAGCTGTGACCTGACTGACAGGCTAAACTCCACCCATATCTGTTTTTAGCCAAGGAAAAGAACATTTTGTTTCCAAAGTTGACAGATAAATGGATCAAATATCCCAACTAGTTGCATGGTTCAGAAAAATTTCATAAATACAATATATAAATTGTAACTTCTCTAAATTAACAGTATTTGGGACAGGTTGTGTCTAACTATTTTAAACACTTTATAAGCATAAAAAGATCAACAATAACCAGAGACAAATGAAAGCAAAGCCTGCAGTTCTGGGTATTAAAGTACAGTTCATTGCACATGATCTTCTTTTCACAAAGCCAGCGTTCAAAGCTAGCACACTGTGAGTGTGGTACCCTGGTCAGGGCCCTCACACCCCAACAGTCTAAGGGCCTAGGTTCATTCTGATCGACCCATCATCTTCAGGGGTCTGCAACCCTGGTTCTGACCTTCAAAGCAAGAATGGAGATGAGGGGATGAAGGCTTTTTATAAGTGATGAGCAAGTATGGAGGGAAAGGAGCCATAATGAGAGCATGGACTACCAATTTTTAGTGGGTGGGCCCTCTTGTCGTCCCTGCGTGCCTCAGCCATAGTTGATGTTGTCAAAATGGAAGACCCTGTGGTGTGGGTTATGCCTGTCTGCAATGAGGACAACTGCCAGTCCCCGTGTAAACCCACAGCAGCCCAGCTTCTGTCTATGAAGTCAGTCACCTCATTCCAAGGGTGGCTCAGGTCATGGGAAGGGGACACCCTGAGCAGCCTGTTTGGGGTAACGCCCCTTGCTCATCCCAGGTCAAGTACTGGAGCACATGACTGCAGACAGTTCTGTTCTGCAGGAAATGCCACTGACTCATGACCTATGGGGTTAGGAGATGCATGTGTTCAGGCTAGCCTGAGAAGGAGGACAGGTGTGTTTGGTGACTGCCTGGGGTGCTTAGCCTCAGGACCAGGTGATTTTGTTCAGAGGCATGAAATCTCTGCCCCCAAGGGTCCTTAGCACAGCCCTGCTATTGAGTCAGATAATCAGATGGTTGATGCTGCCATTGTTGAGAGAGAAAAGGAGTCAGCTTTTGTGTGGAAACTGCTAGGTTCTGCACACGATGTAACAGATGATGTTGCCATGGCATGTGAAGATCTCACAACTGTCTTCTTCCTGCCTAGCATCCTGCCTAGTAGATGTCGTCCCGGAACTTGGACTCAGTTGGGGCCCCATCCTCAAAATACACAGTTTTTGGTAACAATTGATTGGCTTATGATCCCCATATAAACTGTGTAAAGATGACAATAAAACAGATCTGTGCCCTCAGAGCCTGGTCTCCGGAGTCTGGATGCACAATAGTGACTCTGTCTCCCTCACTCCCCTGTGTGCTGGACCTATTCTCACACAGTCCGTTCACAACCCAATGGAGTGAGGGACGGGTCCTTCTCCAGGGAGCCATTCCCGTGATTCTGGGAGTGCTTGATGAGGAAGACGTGTCTCGTAGCCTTGACTTTGCAGGGGCCCAGCCTGGACACCAGATCTTCTTCTCCAGACTCCACGTTCCTTTTCTGACCAGTTCCAAGAGACACTAATTCCTGCCTCTTCCAAGTGGGGTCCCAGATGTCAGATGGGAGACACATGTCCTCCCATCTGGGAGGCTCCCACCCCTATCTTTTTACAGGTGCCATGGCTGTGCACTTGCCAGCAGCTAACCACCACCTTTATGCCACCCGGCTTTGTTTTCTGTTTTAGTTAACTGGAGAAACAAGAAGAGAAGGACAGGGTTGAGGGAAAGAAATGGGCATCGTATGGGTAGAGGCAGGGGATGCTGCTAAGTACACCACAACTGAATCTCATGCACTACAGGATGGGACGGAACACCAGCCCTACATACTATGTCAGCGGGGTGCGGGGGGGTTGGGGGGAGGAGGAATGACAGAGGCTTCAGCGGCTGTGGGCACTCGGGGACATGGCAAGTCACCTGGCCCAGTCGGGGCTTCAGGGGAGGCTGTAGGAGATGACACCCAAACAGTTGTGCAGGGTCGGTCAATGAGTTTCGAGAGGACAGAGGAGCAGGTCCTCTTAGGCAGCAGATGGCAGGAGCCCAGGCCCCAGGCCATGCAATTTAGAGTTTACATTGGCCATGCAAACAGTTCAGCTTTCTCAGAGGACAAAAGAGAGACTGGGTGTGACCCACGGGCTAAGCAGGGCCAGACCCCCTGACCTTAGCCTGGTAGTAGGAATGTGGGTTTTTTTCGGGAAACCTGCACTTGACAGTGTTCACAAGCCCACATGGTATCTGTGATGTCAACAAAAACAACGCAACGGAGGCCGCGTCAATTCTGGGTGGCGCCCTGGGAAGCGTGTCCCATGTGGGTAGGCTCTCCATGGCCGTGCTGTTGATCTTGTTAGGTGCTGTGCAGTCAGCTCTGACTCCCAGGGACCCCACGCCCGGCCCTGATTCAGCCTTGCTCCACTTTGGTCCACCTTGTTGGGCGGCCTCCTCCTCTCCTAAGGCTTTCCATTGTATCACGAGGTCATCATGCAAAAGAAGGCGATCATACTTCACCGAATTTAGGCTTTTTTTTTAATTCATTTTTTACTTCACCTATTTTTTAGTTGATTTGACTCTTTCTTCACACTTTCCCATCCCCGGAATATCAGCCCCGGGAGAACAAGGCTTTTGATGGGTACCCTTCACGGCATGTGCTCAGTTAACATATCCGGATTGATTAAATGTCTGAATTCCCTCGCCGCCTCCCCTCCCCACACCCTGGCCAGTCTGCTTCTGCACCAGCAGGGACAAAGTGTCCCGGGAAGACCCCCTAAGCCAGCAAGCCTGCTTTCACTATGGGGAACGCTCACAAGCAAGTTCCTTTAGCGAGAGGAGGGAGAGCGTGGCCTGTGGATGCTGGACCCAAACTGTCTGGGGTGACAGGCTAAGCATGAGCTGGGGGAGGAGGGAGCAGGCCAGGAGGAGGTAAAAGGCCAGCTAAATTGGCAGCCAAATGAAATTGCAGCCGCCCAACAGGACAATGGCATGTATAAAGGCCGCGCTGCCTGGAACTGCTGCCAAGTACGGTGACACACGGTAATCACATCAGCTGGCGGGTGATGCAGAGGGGCTGCCCGGGGGGTGGCAGGGCTTTAGTCACTGCCCGCTCCCCGAAGGAAGCTCATTCATCAGAGTCCTCGGGGCTCTCCCGGGGACACACAGGGAAAAGAACCACAGTAGGGGAGCTAGGACCTGCTAGTTCCCGGAGTCAGAAATGGCAGAAAATGAAAAGCTGTGGGTAGAAGCAGGTGTCCAGGCCCTGCCAGGGTTGCCAGAGAACTCTGTGTTAATGGGGTCTGTCGGCGGCAGGACTGAAGCCCCCAGAGTGTTATGTGGGGGCTCCTTGGCTTTCGCAATGGCTGGTGGAGCCTGAGTTCCCTTCCCACTGGGTGCTCCATGCTGGGGCATTGGGGCTGCAGCGGTCAAGACCTTTGAGCTTTGTGGCCTCGGCAAGTCATTAACAAAAGGCGTGTGTGGGTGGAGGGAAGATTTATGATCTGCTCTGCTAACTTAACAGGTTATGGGGAGAATTGTGAAATATGAAGTGCGGCGGGTGTGAGGCGTGCAGAATGGCCAGCTCTCAGGAGGGGGAGGGGGTTGGAAGCTCATGGATGGCATTTTAAGGGGCAACCAGTCAGGTCCAGGTGGTATCAAAAAGTATTCACAGAGCCACCTTGATTTCTTGTCTGGGTGCCCAGGGGAATGTAAGAATCACTGCAAATCCCAGTCCCCACCTTGATGGAGTTGACGATTTGGTAGGAAGGTGAGATTTGTTACAGCATGGTTAAATGCTATTGTGCAAAACAGCCTGGGATCCAGCAGCCTTTTCTTCGGCTCACTGTCTGAGGCAACTGCATGAGGGGAGGGGTTCTTGAGGAAGAGCAGGCTTTGGAGAGAGCAGGAAACAAGAACAGATTTCCATTGTAGCACAGCGTGACTTGCCAAGCAGCAAGAAGGGTGTTGGGGATACATGCTACTTAATGCCCCTTCTTCCCCAGGACTCAGATTATTATACACACATTACTGCTTCCTTGCTTAGGGCAGCTTCGCTACATTGAGCCTTCATTCTTACTATTCTTTTGAAAACAGCTTCCCTCCTCATCTCTGTCAACCCCGTATTCCATCCTCCAGCTCAAGGTGGAACATCCACCGATTTGCTCGTTCCATGGTCACGTCCTCCGTGAAACTGGGTCTGGGCACCTGCAGTCCTTCATCTCCCTCGTCATGGCATTTACCATGTGGCATCATGCTCTGATAGTTAACCAGCATCCTCCGCCAGGCTGTGACCCTCAAAGGCAAGATACTCTTCTATTCATCTCAGCAGGGACCTGTGTTGAAGAAATGTAAATGAAAGATGGAATTGCTGATTGAATGGATGAATCTGCAGAGACAAAATCTCACTGCAGGTTCAGAAACACCCGGACTGACCCAGGGGCCTGTGGGACACCAGACTGTACACCTCCGTGTCTGTGCACAATGGATGACTTTCCCATGAAGGATGGAAATGCATCATCACCATTCAGCTAACTGGTTTGATGCTTTTGTTTTAATCTGATTTCCTTAAAGTTAGGAAGGCTGAAACCTGAGGCTTAGTAAGAGCTAGTTTTAAAAAAGGGTGTCAAGTGCATTAAACAGTTGAGTTCCGGTCAGTGAATGTGGCCCTTCTAGCCATGATTCCTTATATACTATGGTTCTGTACTTTACATATCATGGTTAGAGGCCCACTTTGGAGGACATTCTCTATTATATGCTCTATGATATACAGGAGTGGGGTGGGATTGAGGCCTGACATTGGTAGAGGGGGTGGACTGAACCACATCATATTTTTCCTTGAGGACATTTTTAAGACTCCACTTCAGGTGTGGTAAAGAAGTCAGGTGACTACCAGATGTTTAAAAAAATAGCATCTTGTTTCTGAAAGGCTTGTCTTAAAATAAGGAGCTAAGAGACATCAACTAAGTCCATACAGAAGAAGCATCCCAGTTTGTGTAAACCAAGGATTGCAAACCATAGGCAAATCTGAAGGAGGGAATGGTATCAGAACTTAAAGTTTGAACACATGGTTTGCAGAAGACTGTGGATGACAGTAAAAGTCCCCAATCCAATGAACAACTAGGAGATGAAAACAATGGGACTGAGGGGGAGTGGTATCAACTAACCCAGGGACAAGGGAACAACAAATGAACTAAAATCAGTGGAGAGAAGAATGATGATAGGACAAGAGAAAAGTACAAGGAAATAGAGGAAAGAACTAGGAGGAAAAGGACATTTATAGAGATTGACATACAGTCATGTACATATGTAAATATATCTATATATAATGATAGGGAACTAGATGAATGTACTTATATCTATATGTTAAGAATTAAGATAGCACTTGCACATTGGGCCTCGACTCAAGTACTCACAACACAAGAATACTTTGTTCTAATAACCTGGCATTCTGTGATGCTCACCTTCCTGACACGATCACTGCAGACAAACTGTGTACATAAGCAAATGTGGTAAAGAAAGGTAATGAGTCCCAGCTATCAAAAGATATAATGTCTGAGGTCTTAAAGGCTTGAGGAGAGACAAATGACCATCTAGCTCAGAAGCAACAAAGTCCACATGGAAGAAGCACACCAGCCTGTGTGATAATGAGGTGTTGATGGGTCAGGAAATAGGCATCTAAGACCCAGAACAAAATCATAGTAATGTGAATTGGGAGGGAGGGGGTGGTGTGAAGATCGAAAGCCCATCAGTAGACAACTGGATAACCCCTTAAAGAAGGGTCACAAGGAAGAGACAAGCTACTCAGAATGCAGTATAGCTCTGATGAAATATACAACTTTCCTCTAGTTCTTTATTAATGATTCCTCTCCCTACCCACTATCATGACCTCAATTCTACCTTATAATCTGATTAGAACAGAACACACACACTGCTACAGATAAGAGCCTGCAACACAGGGAATCCAGGATAGATGAACCCCTCAGGGCCAACAATGAGAATAGGGATATCAGGAGGAATAGGGGAAGGTGAGGGGAAAATGGGGGAAATTGGTCACAAGAATCAGCATATAACCCCCTCCCTGGGGGATGATCAATAGAAAAGTGGGTGAAGGGTGACAGAGGATGATGTAAGATATGAAAATAATTATCAATAACTTATCAAGGGTTTATGAGGAAGAGAGGGCAAAAAATAAGAAGCTGATATCAAGGGCTCAAGTAAAAAGAAAATGCTTTGAAAATGATGATGGCAACATATGTATAAATGTGCTTGACAGAAGAGATATATATGGATTATGATCAAGGATGTAAGAGGCCCCAATAAAAGTATTTAATTTTTTTAAACCCCAAATCCGTTTGTAAGGTCTCCATAAGAATTGTTTCCTTCTGCCAGGGGCTCAGGTGGAGGGTGTTTGGAGGTGAATGTGGCAGCGTGTGTGCGGGTGTGCTTGGTGCAGGTGTTGTATTGAATGTTGTAGGAGCTGTGGGAGCCCCAATGGAGTCAATGAAAAGAAGAGTTTCTAGCACAGATCGATTTTCCATTCAACAATTCATACACATTTTGTTTCTGGTATCATATGTATCTGACATTTAAAAAATGTAAATAAAGCTATATGTGTATTGGGGGGGAAAGAATTAAGTTTCCAAAGGGTCTCCTCTGATCGTAGTCCAGGGCCGTGAAGAGCCTCGCTATAAGACAGCATTGTAAAGTAGATTACAGATCACGTACTTCGATTAAAATGTAATCGCTTCTCATTTGTCCTCGCTTTGGATCCATTTTAAAGTTGTTGCAGCTTTGAAGATTGCCTGCTTTTCGTGACTGAGGCTTGTCACTACTTTCATCTGTCATTTTTATTGCTTTGTGTAATTTTCTGCCTAAGGAAATTCAAGCTGAAACACTCAAATCACCGCCATCAAGTTGATTCTGCCTTTGGCGACCCTAGAGGACAGGGTAGAACTGTCCCTGTGGGTTTCTGAGACTTCACCTCTCTACAGGAGTAGAAAGCCTCATCTCTCTCCCGCCTGAGCAATCCAGAATAGATAAATCTATGGGCAGTAGGGGACCGATAATTTCCAAGGAACATGACGAGAGGTTGGGGAGAAATGAACACCAAAGAGTACGAGAAAAAAAGAAAATGTTCTGAAGCTCATTGTGGTCATGATTGCACAACTCTTCTTAATGATGGTGTGAGAGGTGAGTTAGATGCTAATCAAACTTGGAAAAAAAAAAAAAAAGAAGAAGGCTCCTTTAGTCCTGAGGGGGAATCCGTCCTCCCTTGGTTTCCTTGAGGATATCCTTAGGACCTCATGGAAGTGAACCAGGCCACACCCTTCGCTTTCCTCGGATATCCCCTCCCCTCACCGGAGAGCCACACTTTTGCCTCCTGAGGCTGAGCAATCCTATTAGCACGAAGACCTGCTATGGCCTTGGGGCATTTTGGCTTCTGGCGCTGGGCCCTGAGAGGGGCTTACCTTTGTCTGGTCCTTGGACTTCGGACTGAATGGTCCCCTAACTGAACACCATGATGTGAGACGTTTCCTCAAAGTTCACTGAATTTCTGGGGGACCTTGCAGTGAGTTGCAGACCTCAGAGACATGAGGGAAGATAAACAAGGGAGACGGGAGGGGGAACAGGGCAAAGCAGGACTTTGGAAGAGTTGGACAGTTCGGACAGCTTCCATCTCGAACTTCTTGGATCCAGTGTGGTGTTAATTATGACAAATTAAGCATCACCACAGCCTGTGCCACGCTGGGAGGTAAAAGAGAGAGTGTGCCTTTGATGGAACGTGCCTTTGATGGAACCCGCAGGTGAGGGTGGGCGGGCTCTGGAAATAGATCGAGGAGGCTGGAGAGGTGAGCAGGAGTCAGACCAGCAAGGGGATAATAATATTGTTTCCTGAGGGAACTGAGACAACATTAGAAGCTTTAAGGATATATATATATTTATTTATTTTATATATATAAAAATATATATTTTTTATTATTAGAGAAAAAGGACTCTGACTGAAATCTGAGAATGGACTGTAACAGAGCAAGACTGAAAAACAAAAAACCAACACCAACAAGCTAAACCATGGTCATCACGTCAATCAAAACTTACAGGAAGCCCATTGGACAGAACTATTCTCTAAGGTTTCCAAGACAAAATCTTTATGGGAGCAGACGCCTTCATCATTCTCCTTCAGAGTGGCTGGGGGAGGGGCTTGAATCTTTCAGGCAGCAGCTCCATGCTTAGCCCCCCCCTTGGAGGACTTGGAGCTGGTTTTAGGGAGACTGCCGAAAGGGAGGGTGATGAGACCAGCAGAGACGGAAGGAGGTGGTCTTCACGACAGGATGCATGGCAGGCTGGGTTGGTAGGTGACCAGTGGTGCCAGAGACAAGGACGGAAAAAAAGGAAGCTGGAATGACCCTGTGGAGATTCTGCCTGGATGCCAATGGAGATCTGGGGGGAGAGGTGCAGTCCGGCTGAGGGGGGAAATCCGAAGATGGTGATAGGAGGCTTTGTATGAACGTGGAGGCTTGGTTCTGAGCATTTCCAGTACATGAACTGGAGAACTACAAGTCCAAGCGAGCTGTCAGCCAGTTGACCCTGGCTCCTGGCCACCCCACGTGCGTCCCAGCAGAACTGCATTCCGCCGAGCTTTCAACGGCAGAGTGTTCAGAAGTAGTTCCCAGGTCTTCCTTCTGAGCCACCCCAGGCTGAGTGAACTCTCACCTCCAACCTTTGGGCTTGTAGCCCAGAGTGTTCATTGTTGACACCACCCAACTCACGGCCATCAAATTGATACCGACTCAGAACAACGCCATAGGTTGCCACATCCACAGGGGAGAACTGCCTTTGTGGGGTGTGTGTGGGTGTAGAATGCCACATCTTTTTTCCAGTGGACTGACTGGGAGTTTCGAACTGCTGACCTTACAGATGGCAGCCAAACAGACCATTATGCCACCATGGCCTCTGTGCACCATCCAAACATGGGGCCACTCCTGATGTTGGGGTGCTGAGTGCCTTTGAGCTCCTTCTGACACACAGCGATGATGCATGACAGAAGAGACCTGCCCAGGAGGCCTTTCCAGAAAGAGTTCTGATAGCCCAGTGGTAAAGGGCTTGGCTGGAAACCAAAGGGCTGCAATCTGCTTCCAGGAAGACCAACCGCCTTCTTGGATGCCACATGGAGACAGTGCTAGTCTGTCCTGCACATTTGCTCTGAGATGGACTGGATCTGACTACACTGGGTTTGGTTCGGGTGGGTCTGTGGAAGCAGGTCCTCTTTAAGTCTTCCTCCTGCAAAACTGTCGAGTCCATTTGAAGCGCCAACCTGTGGTTCACCACTGTGCCCCGGAGCGCCTGGGGGCTCCATGTATGCTGTTCGCCAACCCCCACCCCTGGTGTATTTGAACATTTCAGTTTTACTTTTCCTTCTTTTTCAGCGCCTAAGACCAATAGTTAGAATCAGGGGTAAGGAAGCTGGAGGGCTTTTAAGGCTGTAAGCCATCACTCTCTCCTGTTTGTTTCAAAAGAAGATCATAAGAAGATCATATTTGCTTCTAAAGAAGATTCTAAAGTGTAGTTACATAGCCCATCTCATCAAATGAAATCAATGAACCCTTTTGAAACCCTTCAAAAACAGGTTTCTTTATCTTTTGTCTCCCATCCTCCTCCACCTCCCATAATTTCCTGTCCATCCCCACTCCTGGCCTCTTGGCAGTTTTCACAGTCTTATTCTTAGTGTGAAAATGATTTTTCCTTATAAAACTGGTGTCGATGAATATTTGCCTTTATGTTGCTAAGGATAATGTTCTCTAGTTTTGTCTATGTCTTGTGATATGTAAAGAGTTCTTATAGTTGTTTATCAATGCCTAATATTCCATTGTTTGAATATACCAGAGCTTGTTCAGTCATTCTTCTATCATTGGGCATTTGGGTTTTCCCCAATTTTTGCTAGTATGAAAATTTCTGCTATAGGCCTAGGTGGGCATATACCTGTGTTGTATTCTTGGTTTCTTTAGGCTATATACTCAATAGAGAGAAAGCTGGAAGGGGAGGTACTTGAATTTACCTTTGTTTAAGGAAGTGCCATACTGGTTTCCATAGTGGCTGAGCAATTCTATAGGCCCACCAGCAATGTATGAGCGAGTAAATCGCTCCATAACCTCTCCAGAATTTATTATGCTATGTTAAAGATTTTGCTAAGAATGTTGTTGTTAAGTAGTATTTCACTGTTGCTTTAATTTGTATTTCTCTTACTACTGGTGAGCATAGACGTTTTCATATGATTGTTGGCCACCCGGAAGTGATCTTCAGTAAACTGTTCATTTTTATGCTCATTTTTGATTAGGTTACTGGGTTTTTCTTATTAAGATGTTGGCATTTTCTATAGGTTTTTGAAAATAGACCTTTATCTGATATATCATTATTAGATATTTCCTGGGTTCTAGTTTTATGTTAAAAATCACTTTATTGGGGGCTCATACAATTCTTATCATAATCCATCCATATATTCATTGTATGTCAAGCACATTTGTACATTTGTTGCCCTGATCATTTTCAAAACATTGACTTTCTACTTAAGCCCTTGGTATCAGCTCACTATTCCCTTCCCTCCCTGATCCCCTCTCCCTCACTAGCCCTTAATAATTTATAATTATGTTGTCATATCTTACACTGTCTGATATCTCCCTCCACCTGCTTCCCTGTTGTCCATACCCCAGGGAGGAGGTTATATGTAGATCCTTATAATCAGTTCTCCCTTTCTACCCTACCTTCCCTTCACCCTCCCAGTTTTGCCACTCTCACTACTTGTCCTGAAGGGATCGTCTGTCCTGGATTTCCTATGTTTCTGGTTTCTATCTGTACCAGTGTACATCCTCTGGTCTAGCCGGATTTGTAAGGTAGAATTGCTATCATGGTAGTGGGGGTGGGAAGAAGGAAGCATTGAAGGACTAGAGGAAAATTGTATGTTTTGTCACTGTTACACTGCACTCTGACTGGCTTGTTTTCTCCCCATGACCCTTCTGTAAAGAAATGTCCTATTACTACAGATGGACTTTGGGTTCCCTATCTGTACTTCCTCTCATTTACAATGATATAGTTTTTAGTTCTTTGATGCCTGATACCTGATCCCTTCAACAGGGTGTGCTTCTTCCATGTGGGCTTTGTTGCTTCTGAACTAGATGGCTGCTTGTTTACCTTCAAGTCTTTAAGACCCCAGACATTATAACTTTTGATAGCCGGGCACCATCAGCTTTCTTCATCACTTTTGCTTAAGCACACATGTGTCTTCAACGATCATATCGAGAAGGTGAACCTCATGGAATGCCAATTTAATAGAAGGAAGTGTTCTTGCTTCATACGTGAAGTACTTGAGTGGAGGTCCAATGTCCATCTGCTGCCTTAATATTAAACCTATAAATACATACATGTAGCTATATTTCCCCATCGTCATATATATTTACCTATGTACATGCCTGTATTTAGATCTATATAAATGCCCTTTACTTCCTACTTCTTTCTCTATTTTCTTTTACTTTCCTTTTGTCCCACTATCATGCTCAGCATTCATTTGGATTTTAGTAATTTCTCTCAGTTACATTATCCATGATCAATCCCTCTCACACCCTCCTTGCCACTGACTTTGGATCATTTGCTGTTCCCTTGTCCCTGGGTTGGTCAACACCACCTCCTCTCTCCACCTCCCCCTCGCCCATGTCCCCCAGGAACCATTGGTCCCATTGTTTTCTCCTCCAGACTGTTCCTCCAGCCTATCTTATCTAGATAGACCTGCAGAGTTAATAATATGCACAAAAAACAAGACATAGCAAGACGAAGTGAAAAAAGAAAACAAAATGATAACAAAAAAATCAAGTCCAGAAAAAAATATATAAATAAGTAAAAAAATAAAAGTAATAATAAAAGGAAAAACTTGTAAATAGTTCCAGGTCTGGTTTTTGTTTTTGTTTTTGTTTTTAAGCGTAAAACTATTTATCCAACAACTTTATTGGCATATAATCCACATATACAATTCGATAGTTCAATCACTCAAGAAGAGTTGTACAATCATCACAAAAATCGGTTTTAGAACATTTTCTTCAATCTTGTGGTCATCACTAGTAGCTACCCATTTTCTCCCAACCTCCCCTGGCACACCCCTAGGGCCTCATTTATCCAGTTATTGTCTCTATAGATTTACCTATCCTGGATTTCATATACAGGAAAACATTAAACAGACAAACACACAACAAAATCTGACAAAAACAGCAGTAAAACAGATCAAAAACCTCAATCAAAAAGCAGAAACTATTCAAAACTAGAAAAAATAATTTCCTTTTAAAATTTATTCAATGTAAATAGAGGATACCTTACTCATTTATTCACTATCAGAAGTGATGGAGAGAATGAAGTCAGAACCACCGGATCTTGTGAGTCGTCCATAAAGAAGCAATAGGAGACAGTGATTATATCTTTCACTTTGTTAATTTGAAAAGCACGATCCTCTCTTCTCAAAAAGCTTTACGTTAATATTGAGTTAAAAGAAATTGAGTCAAAGCACATCAGGTAAGGAGAAGTACATGACATAGATTTAAGTTCTGACTCTGCTATGTAAGAGTTCAGCTAAAGTTCTTGGTGTCTCCATTTTCTTACTTGTAAAATGGTGTTATAAACTTGACTACTTTCTCTCTCTCTCTCTCTCTCTCTCTCTCTCACACACACACACACACACACACACACACACTCTGCTGGAACCCTAAGCTTGCAACAATGGGTATAAATAATTTTGTTCAGGAGAGGGGTCTCTGTCATGAGAACGAGCCCACTCCGCGTCAGTGTGGGAGTGGTCCCTCACTCTAATAACTCCTGAGTAATAAAGGAAGAGCTTAGACACACCAAAACAAAAAAACCAAACTCACTGCCACTGAGTTGAAGGCAGTTCATAGCAAGCCTGTAGGACAGGGTAGAACGGCCCCTGTGGGTTTCCAAGATGGTAACTGTTTGTGGAAGCAAAAAACCCTGTTTTTCTCCTAAGGTTTCCAACCGCTGACCTTGGAGATGGTAACTGAACAAGGAACCACTACGCCACTCGGTCTCCTGTGATCAGACACCAATGGAAGATGGCAGGTGCTATGCAAGGATTATCCATGAGATGCCCCGGGATGCCAACAAGGAGTCAACAGGACCCAGACCTTGACGTCGACTTTCAGCCTCCAGAACTCTGAGAAAATTCATTTCTGATCTTGAACGTCACTGTGGTGTTTGTAATATGGCAGCCTTTGGAAGAGGGTAACAACAGGGATAACAAAACCCACTGTGGACGCACAAGCGTAAAAGCAGCTAGCCCCAGAGACCAGAGTTGTTGAATTATATCTTCAGCATAAAGTTGCCTACAAATAGCAGAAAACCTGACAATAAGGGAGGAGAACGTATTGTTCTGTTTAATAAGAAATCTCTGAAAATAAGCCACTGGGGCTGGGGTAGGGTAACTATTTTAGCATCCCTACTCCCACACCCTAGGAAACTCCTCAAATAAACACTACAACAAAAATGAAGCCCACTTCTAATTGATTGGTAATTCTAACAAATCTATAGGACAAAGAGCTGCCTCCACAGCCTTTTCCAGGCTGTAATCTCTGCAGTTGCAGACCACCACATCTTTCTCTAGAGGATCGGCTGATGGGTTTGAATTGCTGACCTTTCAGTTCGCAGCCAGGTGCTTTAACCGCTGTGCCACCAGAGCTTGAAAAACCCTTAGTCTTGGGACAACCAGGATACCTTGTCAGCCTAGCAACACTGGCGATATTGATAAAGGGTTGACTTACGTATTTTTCTTTTTCACTTGTCTAGTGCCTCAAGGTTGCAAGGCAGTTCTTGCAACTCCAGGTACTGCACCTGCGCTCCAGGTATGAAGAAGAAGCGCAAATGAAGCAAAGACTATCCCTTACCGAAGTTTGTCTCTATTTTGGAAAGACACCTTTCCTATTTTGGAAAGATACCTTCTTGGTCAGATGTGTTGCACACAGCTGTGCCGATGCTGCAAGAATAGCTGGGAACCAATTATTTTGTCCCCAGTCTCCCAGTGGAAGGGGCCCAGGAGAAGTTAGGGACCGGCTTGTGGGTGGCTGGCGCCACATCTGCTATGCCTCTTGGGCAAGCACCTGCTCTGTGGCAGGCACTGTGCTGGGATCTGTGCAGAGCAGGAAGACGAGGAAGACACAGCTCCACCCCATGTAAGCTCAGGGGCTGATAGAAACTCATGAAGGCCAGAGGGGAGCCCATAGGGGGTTCTGGGCCAGCAAATCTACCCTGAGATGCAGGTGGGAAGGACAGGGCGAGTGGTTGGCCAGGTGACCGGCCACACCTTAACTATTGGGTACTTGACAACAAGATAGCTCCAGGAAGACCAACCAGGTGGGGAATAGAAGATGGGATGTGTGTGTACCTCCATTTCTGAAAATGACCTGCCTTGGGGACCTCAGGCCATTGGCATGGCCTGGGGGAGCCATATGGAAGAAAGCAGTGTTTACTGGCACATCTGGGCAACCTCAGAGCACAGCTTGCAAATAGCTGTGAGAACTCCATGTGGAGACAGATCCCCATACCTAAACAGCATTCCACACCAGCTCTGTGCCTAGGACATACCCTGCCCCTAGTTCAGGAGCCTCAGGATGAAGACCTTTCCCCTAGCTGTGTGGCCTTGGATGCCAGCCCCTCTTCACTCTGTTTGCCTCCAGGCCCAGTGCTGGCCAGTTCCTGAGCTCAAATACCAACCAATGCTGGTGCCAATGAGGACTGTGCTCAGTGACTTCCTGGGGTTGCCAAGCAAGTGGTAGCATGCCCTAGCTCCTCACACTGGTTCTCACCAGGGTCATGGCATACTGCGCCAGACCGTGGATGGTCCTTTACCCTATCTCCGTGAGGATCAGCGCTCTGTACTGAGCTGTACCCACCAAACGTGTCTGTTGAAATCCTGATCTCTGGTGCCTGTGAACATGACCCTGTTTGGAAATGACAGGAAGTCCTTGCAGAAGAAGGTGGCTCTCCATCCACTCTGAAGGCTGGTGAGGAAAAGAGCTGCAGAGACAGACACAGAGAGAAGCCCTGCCCAAGTGGAGAGGCACCAGCAAGCCAAGGGAGGTGGAGGCTATCAGAAGCTGGGGAACAAGAAGGGGGGGCTTCCTCCACAGCAGCGGTTCTCAACCTTTGGTCACTGCGACCCCTTTGGGGGTCGAACGACCCTTTCACAGGGGTTGGCCGATTCAAAAGAGTAGCATCATGACAGTTATGAAGCAGTAACGAAAATAATGTTATGGTTGGGGGTCACCCCCCTCCCCCCCACCCCCATGAGGAACTGTATGAAAGGGTGGCGGCCTGAGGAAGATGGAGTACCGCGGTTCTCCAGCTGTCAGAGAACGTGGCTGTGCCAGTGTGCTGACTGTGGTCTGCAAGCGTCCACAGCTGCAAGGCCAAGCACTTCTGTTGTGTTAAGCCACCGACTTTGTGGCATTTTGTTTCCGCAGCCCTAGAAAACAAATACAAGCATAAAACAAATACATGCATATCCCGCTGTGATCCGGACATGAGGTTCTGGCTCGAGAGGTACACAGCCCGGGGTAAGGGCCCATCCGCGTGAAGTGGATGCAGACCTCTGTGCGGTCCCAGGTCTCCCCTCAGACCCTGTGTGCCTAGACCCTTGGCCCTGGTGGGCAGTGCTCATCTCCAGAGATTGTAGTGAAGTTTCATTTCTTCCTCTACTCAGCAAGTATTTGGTACCTGTCTATTACAGACTAACATGGTGCTAGGCTAGCGTGTTATTTTTCTGACTGACTGAACCTGTCTAAATCCAGCCTGCCCCTGGTCTTGACTTAGGACTACCAGCTGTCAGAGCTTGGGAGGACCTCAGGGCATCACACCAGGGGCCAGCTCAGGGCAGCCTCAGAGGTGCAGGTGAACCTCTTCCACCTAGCCTGGGCACACGAATGGCCCTGTCTGCCCTAGCTTCTTGTTAGATTTCGGCAGGAAGCCTTCACTGTGAATCTGTTCCAGGCTCCAGGCACCTCACTGTTGAAGCCACCAACAGATGTGGCAGGACAATGAAAAGAAGAAAATGGGCAATAGGTCCATTTGATTCTGGATGAGGAATATGGTCGAGGAGGCCCAAGCAGGGAATATTTTGTGGCAGTGCACTCAGTAATCATACTTTCCCCATTGGGAGTGCGGGAAAGCCCACAAAATGGTGGCTGTGAGCTGTGGGATAGAGATGGGCAAGGGTGGGCATGGTGCCTGGATTTGCCTTGTGCTACCAGGGCTAGTGTAGTGACATGGAAAAGTGGGAACCTGAGACCTGCAGGCGTAAACTAACTAACCCTCTATCAACAGTGTTGTTTCATCTCTATTTCTAAAAGTAGTACATTGTGATCGCTCGTCAGTGTGAGAGGATTAAGATTAAGAGTAAAGGGGTGGAGTCTAAGCTGTCAATCAGGTCATAACCAATGAGGCTTCTGTGTGTACATGTTCTTCCCCTGGGGATCCCGGGAACTCCAGTATTTCTTCTTGGAGGCAGGACACATGCACACTCTCTCTGCTCACTCCCTGGGAGACACTGAAGCTGACAAAACACATGAAACTATGCTAGTGCCCTAAGCTGGACGAGCCACATGGAGACCACTGCCAGTGCTCAGATGCTTATACCACCACTGGATCCACAAGACTTTCCACTCGCTGGCCTCCTGCATCCGGTATCACTGCATGTGTTTCATGAGTCAGAAGCGGACCAGACATATGGGCTAATATCTGACTTATGGACTAGATCTGGACTGTGCTGGGATGTTTTCTTAATGTACAATTACTCTCTCTATAAAACTCTTTCTTATACACATGCAAGTGCCTATGGATTTGTTTCTCTAGTCTACCCGGACTAACACACACATGTTTATTAGGGAAAATTTAGAAAGTGCCCAAAAGTATTCACGGGTTTGGAGCTTGTACTAAATCCTAGCTCCAACTTATGAACAATGAGTTCTTACATCAAGGCCCTCCTTGATACTCATTCTCAGGAAGGGAACACAGAAGATATGGTACTACAACAAAATGTGGGGAGGAATTTAGATGGTGCCGGGTGTCAGATAAAATAGCCTCAAGGGTTTTAAAGGTTTGTCCCCAAACAAGCAACCACCTAAGTGAGATGTCAACCCATTCAATCACACCACCTTCAGTCACCAAAGGACTGGGATCCATATAATCCAAAGTCAAAAGAGGGATCACTGTCACAGCCTCAATTCCGAGAATCCGGTGGGCAGAAGGTGACGGATGACAGTGGGAGCTCAAGGTTCATTTGTGGAACTATATAGGAAATCAGCCTCTGGAGAACTCCACTGGATAAAATTGAGGGGTGGGAGGAAAGCGGTCACTAAACAGAGTGCTTGGGAGAGAAGCGTACAGAAGATGAAAGGCATAACTCTAACCTGAGCAGTTAACACTTTGTCAGTAGATCCCCCCTATGATACAGGCTGGATCTGATCTAGTAGAATAAGGGATTTGAGGAATTGGGGTGTGTGTGTGTGAGGTGTACAGTGGTGATGGGGGAAGGGAAGCCAAAGGGAGGTAATATCAAGGGGACCATGTAGAAAAAAGATGTTTGAAAACCGATTGTGGTAGCAATTGTACAATTCTACTTGACAGGATTGAAATATGGACTTATATGATATATGTTAAAGCCCAACTTAAAACAACAACTTTACTGCCTATGAGATGCAGTAAAATGAAGTGCAATTTTTTTTAAAGTGCCCCAAAGCATTTAACAACAACAACTAAGGGTCTGCTCTGTCAGTGTTTTTCTGCATGCCATCTTGAGCTTAAGGTGACTTAATCACGACTTAAGGCATGACTTCCCAAGGCCACATCTGATTGGTCTGAACAAGTCAGAGAGCCAGCACTTTCAATGCAAGGGGAGCTATACCCCCATGTCTATGTGGAAGTAATGGCAAGGAAATTGGGACCACATGCATTATCCTTTAGTATAAAAGTGTAACTAGAGACTTCTACCTCCTTTTTTATTAGAATGAAATGTTTTGGACCGAAGTGTATTTTTTCTGCTTTAAGTCTATCCGTGCTGGTCCTACATCTGATGCCACCAATTACCCCCTATTGCCAGTGCTCTGGCAGCAATAACTCGCTGTCCTCAGCAAGGTTCTGACTCACAGAAACCCTCTCGGACAGACTAGAACTGCTCTAGGGGGTTTTGAGACTGTAGCTCTTTAGGAACGTAAAAAGCCACATCTCACTCCCTGGAAGCAACTGGTGTTTCAACTGCTGACCTGTGGGTGGCAACCCAACGGCCACCACAGTGACTGAATAGAAACACTAGGTAAAACAACAAAACTCAGCAACATCTAGCACAGTTAACTTTAACACTGACTGATGGGCATATTTCACAATAAATGTTTTTCAAATAAATAAAACAGAAAATTTATATAAGACTAAAAGGTTAGAGAGAATTAGAAGACACCAAAAGTATAAAGAAAAACCTTTGTATGGATTAGATGTACTCAGATTAATTCATATGGTTACTCCTAGAACTTTTCTATGCACATATAGGAGTTTACTCGGTACATACTATTAAAAAACATTTTATTGGGGGCTTATACAACTGTTATCATAGTCTGTACATCCATCCATTATGTGAAGGATATATCATCATTCTCAAAACATTTTCTTTCTACTTGAGCCCTTGGTATCAGCTCATTTGCCCCCTCCATCCCTCCTGAACCCTTGACAATTTATAAATCATTATTATTCCATGTCTCACACTGTCTGATGTCTCTCTTCACCCACTTTTCTGTGGTCTGTCCCCCAGGGAGGGGGTTATATTAGCTCCTTGTGATTGATTATCCCTTTCTAGTCCACCTTACCCTTACCCTCCTAGTATTGCTACTCTTATTATTGGTCCTGAGGGGTTCATTTGTCCTGGGTTCTCTGCATTTCCAGCTCTTATCTGTACCAGTGTATATCCTCTGGTCTAGCTGGATTTGTAAGGTAAGACTGGGATCATGATAGTGGTGAGGGAGGGAGAGAAAGCATTAAAGAACTAGAGGAAAGTTGCATATTTCATCATTGCTACGATGAGCCCTGACTGACTTGTCAACTCCCCATGACCCTTCTGTAAGGGGATGTCTAGTTACCTATAGACGGGGTTTGGGTCCTAACTCACTTTCTCCCTCATTCACAATGATATCACTTTTTTGTTCCTTGATGCCTGATACCTGATCCCATCGACACCTCGTGATCACAAAGCTCCGGTGCTTCTTCCATGTGGGCTTCATTGCTTCTCAGCTAGATGGTCACTTACTTATCTTCAAGCCTTTAAGACCCCAGATGCTACATATTTTGATAGTCAGGTACCATCCACTTTCTTTACCTCATTTGCTTAAATACCTGCTTTGTCTTCAGTGTTGTTGGGAAGGTTTCCATCATGGAATGTCAGCTTTATAGAACAAAGTGTTCTTGCATTAAGTACTTGAATAGAGGCCCTATGTTCATCTGCTAACCTAATACAAACCCTATAAATATTTCCCCATCATATATAAATACATCTACATATTGTACATACTATTTTGTGCCCATCTTTTATCATGAGACATTATAGAGTTGGCCATTTTACCCTTGATACCAGTTCTTAATGATCATCATTTTTTTCTGTTTTTGTCTGGCCACCTGTGCCACTCGCACCTGTCTCTGACTCTGTGTTCTGGGTCTCTCTTTCCCTGCCTGCCCAACCCCCTGTCTCCTTTGCCTCTGTCTCTCCCTGTTGTCTCTCCCGGCCCCTCTGCCTCTGTCACACACACACACACACACACACACGATGGCTGTATAGTACTTAATTGTATGGGGAGAACATCATCATGTGTGTGTGTGGGGGGGCATCATCCCAAAGAATTTTCCAATTCTTGACTATTTGGGTGGCTCCCTGTCACCATTTTGACCAATAGGCATAATAATGAGATCTCTATCTTTGCACAAAAATATTTAAGCACTAATATAATTGTCCCATTGGTTGAGTGCTGAGACACACACTTGATAACCACTGTGCCTTGGCATAGTCTGTGCCTAGGAAAGGTAGGTGGGGGGGGAATGAGTCACTGCCAGCACCCTGGGGACTGCACAAAGGGCAGGTGCTGAGGCAGGAGTATGGGCAAGTCAGAACTGACTATTCTTTGAATGTCCCTACTTGATGACCCAGAGTTCTGTCCTGCAGAAATCCTTTAAAGACGGCTCCAGCAGGGCACAGGGCAGTCAGGGCAGGGGCACAGGCAGTTTTCAGAAGGGGCCTGGGAAAGAGGAAGACCACCAGGACTTCCTCTCTCTTTCTTTCCTATCTCTTTGCAGATCTGCTGGTGCAGTAATTCTCAAACCTGCAGATCTACCAGAATGGTGTGGAAGGTTCATTAAAACCCCAATTGCTGGACCCCAGGAATCTTCATTTCTAACCAGCTTCCAGATGTTGTTGATGGTGCCAGTCTCCTCGGGCTAAGCTTGGTGAACCACAGCCAGAGGCCAAGGAGGAGTCCTGGTGTAGGAATGGTTAGCAGCTAGGCGGCTAACCACAAGGTCAGCACTTGAAACCCATTGGCCACTACTCAGGAAATGCAGCTGCCTGCACCGGTTGAGAGTCAGTCTACAAAATCTGACAGAGGCCACTATGGATCAGAATCAACTCCCTGGTAATGGGTTTAGTGTTGGCCAGAAAACACGATGGCTGTTGGAGGAGGGCAGGCACCCTCCAAGATCAACTCTGCCTAGTGGCACCGAAGCTGGGATATTGGCACATCTCCATTACAGAAGTAGGCACAAAGAGAGGGTGAGACTGCTGATGCCCTTCCCTGAGGCTTTCTCCCACAAAGCCTTTTACTAAGAATAGACTTGTTCAGTTCTCAGGTGGTTTCCTTACTACCCAACTTTCTTTCCTCAACATCCAAATACCTGGATGCTAAACACCGGCCAAGGAAGAGTTTCCCATACCCAGGTCACTTGCTGGATGGGATCTACCTGTCTAGGGTACCCAGAGAAGAGAAATGCTCATCCTGATGACCAGGGTGTCACCAGCAGTAAGAAAGGACCCAGCCACGGGCAGAGCTTGCTTGCCAGACCGTGACTCCAAGAGGCAGACAACAGGACAGTGAAGCCCAGAGGATTTTATATTCTTGTGAGAACAGCAACACCCATGAGGGGATCTCTAAGGCTGTCAAAGAAGAACCAACATTTCCTGTGCTGCTCCTTGGCCTGGCACCAATTGCCTTACTTTGACCATCTGATTGACAGCTCCATAAAATGCTAAGAGGTGTGGAGAGAGGTTCTGGTATCCCCTTAACACAGATGAAGAAGCGGAGCCACAGCAAGTCTAAGCGATTTGTCCAAACTCACTCAAACTCTTAGCTATTACCCTAAAGTTATCTAGGGAGACTCCAAAGAAACCAAATGAAGTGAAGAAAAGAAACTTTATATATATTCAATAATTAGATTAATTATCTGAAGCAGAAAGAGAGAAGAGAAGGGGGAAGAGACAGGGGAGTGGGAGAAGAAAATGAGGAGGGGGGCGGAGATTAAGGTTTATACCAGAGAAATGACTCACAGAATTGTAGAAGAGAGTAAATTCCAAGTCCATGGAAGTTGGAGATGTCTCTTGATTCAAGTAGCTGCAAGGACGATGGACCTAAGATTGACAAACCAGATGGAAGGCTTCTGGCTGGACAGGAAAATGATCCAAGGGTAGTATGGGAGCCATGGGATGATAACTCCTAGGATCATCAGGCACTATGACAGGCTGCTGGCTTAAGCCTAAAGACTCAGAGGCTGGATGATGAACCAGATGTGGGATCTAGACACCCCAAAAACATGCAAGCTTTCCCACGGCACTCACTTCTCTTAGAATCAGGCTTTACCACCCCCCTCCCAGAGAACCTTTCAATTGATTGGCTGTTCATAGCAGATCTTATCATAGAAGTGATTGTATTATATTTGATCATGTGAGATTTCTATGCGTTGAGTGCCATACCACTAAGAATCCTAACTTCGTCAAGCTGACACAGAGCATGAAGGATCACAGATGAAGAGCCTACAACTTAGCAAATAACCTTGCCTAGATGGTAAGTGCTATCCCAGATTTGAAGTTCAGGCTTGTAGGCCTCCACAGAATAAGCTCTCTCCAATTCTCTACTCTGCTTTCCAGAAGAGCGAGTTCTGGGTGACATGGGACTAGGTGTCAATACCTGAAGAAGGGTTCAGTGGACAGAGATGAGAGAGAAGGGCAGGACAGGTTATAAACTTGCAGTAGCAAAGCCTTGGGGTTTGAAATGCATGGCCTGTCTAGAGAGGAGTGACATGTATACACTTTCCTCCCACAGTATGAATGAGACAATATCACACTGGCATGTTTTGGCATGAGAAACCAAGAATAAAATAAGCATACAAGGAAAGTTGGCATTGGTAACAAGCTAGATATACACATGTATGTACATGCATAAAGAACTCTGGTAGGGTGGTGACAGGCTAAGCAGGGGATTGCTAATCAAGGGGGCAGCAGTTTGAGTCACCCGAGGTGCCCAGTGGGAGAAAAATGAAGCAATCTGCGTCCATAAACATCTACAGCCTTGGATACGCAATTGTACATGTAGAAGCTGTTGAATGGGAGAATGTTTTGTTGTATATTGGCCACAATTGAAAAAAATAATCACATGAATAACAAGGAGTATAAGGAAGAAGAGAATGTTCTAAAACTGATTGTGGTGGTGATTGCACAACTCTTCTTGATATGATCAAACTACTGAGTTGTATGATATGTGGATGAAGTGTCAATAAAACTTTTGTAACTCTGTAAAAGAGAGATACATCCAAGGAAAACATCCAGAGCAGTTCCCGATTCTGTAGAATCAGTAAGAGTTGGATCAACTTGATGGCAGGAAGTTTAGCCTTTTTTATTTTGATGTACAAGGAGGGTTTCAAAATATTCATGGAAAAATGCCATGATCTTTCCATTACATTTTCTCCAGGAACCTTTGGAAGCCTCCTGCTGTGTGCTTAGGAATACTGGCAAGAAAACAAGATCATATTGGTAAGTTGGATTTTCAGGGTGGTGAATCCACCTTTTTATTTTTCTGTATTTTTCAAACCCAATGATCTTGTTAGAGAAAAGGAAATTATATTTATTTACACAGATGCAAATGCCTAGTTTTTTCATGACACCCTTACCTGGGGAAAGGTGGGAACTCTGTATTCCTCCTCATCCCTCCCCTCCCACTCCTGACCTCGCTTCACTTGTTGATGTTCTAAGATGCTCCATTTGTTAGTTCTTAATGTCTACTTCGTCAACCCAAAACTGGCCTCTTTTTTTCATGTACGGGAGAGATGGCATTCAATAGAGCTGTTTAGAAGGCCTCAGGGAGGGCTCCAATCCTGCCTAAACACACACACACACACACACATTCTGGGCATACAATCCTGAAGGTTCATCCTGCCGCTGCTCCTGCCCTGTGCTCTTAAACCACAGCTTGTGCTGAAGGCAAACCTTTAGACTTCTGTTGATGCTTCTGAGATTCTTTACAGTGTTTGCAAATCCAGCCAGCACAGAATTTAGTGATATGTAATGACATGTGAGTTGGCTATAAGACTATTGTTATTATTTAATTATTTAGTTCTCATACATTTGTATTTGTTTCGAAGGACACAATCTACATGCAACTGTATTTTTAAAGTTAATTTCTGGAACTAAGTAAAAAGGAAACCAAATACAAAAATTGTACACATTTGTTTCAATTTAGCGTGTAATCATTGGGTTCTTAAAGAATTAGAACCATTTTTTTTTCTTCTAAAGTTTAAAAGTGCCTCTCCTACCCCCACAATAACGTTGAAAAGGTCTTGGTTTCCATTTTCCAAATAAGTTCTATACTATTCAGGGTGACACATACCAAGTAACCAGAAACTGGCCTTGGCTTGGAAAACCTCCCAGTTCTCAAAAACATGCAATCACTAGTTCCTTTCAGGATGATGAATACTATTGATTGGCTCAGATCGGCTTGTGAGCCAGTGGTATTAGACATTGGCTATAAAACATCTTATGAATTTTTCATTGGCTTGAGTTTCTGCAGAGCTAGGCAGCTGCCTGCCCTTGCTCCCTCCCCACCCCCCCCCCCACCCCCCCGGCATCTCAGGGCTGATGATGCCACCCTGCAGGGCCACGTTATTGGATCAGAGCGATTAGCGTTACAGCCTGATTCCCTGGGTTGAATCCAATTTGTTTCAGGTGCAGCCCGCTTACGAGCAGTCATGTGCTTTTTGTTTCTGTGATGACATCACGGGTTACTAGAAGCAGCAGCAAGCAGCAGTCATTTCCCATTACCCTGCTCTTTGCGATACTAAGGCAATGTGTCATTCTGCAGTTGCGGCATCTGGAAGCTCTTCCAGGAGAAGGGGTGCTTTCAACCTCTCAAGGGAAAGCTCTTGGGGCAAACTCCTGAGGGTACCCTGTGGGCAATTTCGAACATTGGACCTTCACTCATGATTCTCATCACAGCCCTGAGAGAGATGGGACATCAGTCCCGCTTTTACACTAGTGGAAATGGAGGGTCTGAGAGATTCTGATCTCGTTTTGAGCTCACACTGGGGGCAAGGTGAAGCCCCTGGACTCTGGGCTTGATCCATGGGCTGAAACAAGCCCCAAAGCCTCAACGTCCAGTCACACAGATATGTTGGTGTGCAGCTGTGTGCAGCTCCATGGACACCATCGGGCTTCCCTTCTGAGGTCCCTCTGGGGGGACTCAAATGTCCACTCTTCCATCTGGCAGTGAGTACACAGAGCATTTCACTACCTGTGGCCCCCTGGGGTGGAGAAGCAGGACTTAACGCTCATTAGCATTTATGTTCAGGAGACACCACATTAAAATCAAGTGCAAGCACCAATTTGGGGGGGAGAGAAGAAGTCACACAGACCAGTGCGTGGTCTGAGCACTAGAGAGGAGTGAGATGAGTGTGATTACAGCAGGGTTGGGGTGCAAGGGTGAACTGGATGAGCACTGGAGCCTTCTCCTCAGGCACGGCCTTCTCGCCAGCACTGCTTCTGCTGTAGCGGAAAGCCTGACCACAGTAGGTGAGAACTCCGGGTCTCCACACACTGGTTGACTGATGCCACACTAAGTTACCATACAATTCTCAGAGAAGAAAGAGAAGAATTCGTGGAATCAGGAAGGGCCGTGTTATAAATGAAAACACGGCTTCTTCCTGGTTTCTGTCTCTGCTAAGAGAATCTAGACTCTACTTGGGAACACTGGCCAACTTTAACAAAGGTATCAGTCACAGCAATGTACATGCCTGAGCCATGCACCAACAGCAACAGCCTCCCAAAGAGCACTCTTTTGTTGTATACATCTCCAGGGTGCACTTCTTGTGTCTTTGATAAGGATTGTTAGGTAAGACTGAAGTTAGAAACAAATAGGCCACCAGGGCCTTTGCCAGTCTGCCAGCTGAAATGCCTAAGGTTTCCCCTAGTTTCTGAAAGTACGGCCCTCCTGTGGAAACTTTCGGAGTTGAAATGGCATAAAGCGAGTTTATATGACAAGTACGGTTGCGTGTTGCTAGACCCCCAAGTAACCTGAAAGAACAGTAACAGAGAATGGCCACAAGGAGCCGGGGTGGCGCTGTGAGTTAAGTGCTGGGCTGCGGTTAAAGTTGCGCATCACACCCTGCAGCCTCTCTGAGGGAGAAAGAGGAGGCTGTCTGCTGTGGTCCAGATTTACTGCCTTGGGAAGCTAACAGAGCATCTTTATCTCGGTCATGTGGAGTCGTCAGGCATCAGAACCAACTCGGTGGCCATGGGCTTTGGTTTGGTTGGATCGATGACAGGATCCTTTGTGACTCAGCAGTGACTTTCTCAACATCATGCCCGTTTCCAGACATTCAGGACATTCCTGGAAATTTCTACTTGTTGGTAAATTTTTAATTGAGCACAATATACAAGGAACACTGCTAAGCTTTAGGGTATTGTAGAGCCTTTTGCCATCTGGCAGGAGCCAACTCATAGTGACCCCCTGGGAAGGAAAAGAATGGCCCTCCAGGGTGTCTGAGGCTGTGAGTGTTCACAGAGGCAGATGGCCTCATCTTCTTCCTGTGGAGAAGGGGAGGGATGGAAGCGTAGACTCTTGGGTGCTTAACCTCTGGGTTGCCATGTTTCTCTTGAACATCCAAGGTGTAAAGGAACTCTGACCAGTTCTCTCGCTGCCTACATGGGCCTTCCTCTAGCCTCTGTGTGCAGCAGATCCACGCTTCCCTCTGCTAAGGAAATACTAGCCATCTAAAGCAGCCGTTCACAACCTGTGAGGCGCAACCTCTTTGGGGGTCAAACGAACCTTTCACAAGGGTTGCCCGATTCATAACAGCAGCTAAATGACAGTGATGAAGTAGCAACAAAAATAATGTAATGGTTTGGGGGTCACCACACCGTGAGGAACTGTGTTCAAGGGTCGGGACTTGAAGAAGGTTGAGAACCACTGTGGTAAAGCATGCCCTCCTCGAGCTTCTGAGGGGTCATCTCTACTATATCTTTAGACTTGGAGTAAAGAAGCTGAGCGTGCCTCCCCAGCTCTCATTAGCTCCCACCTACCTGCCTCCAAGAGAGTTCACTCGTCAAGCCCACAGTCTTCAAAGTCCGTAAGACTTGGAACAGATCTTCAGAGTCCCTTAGTCTAGCCCCAACAATAAGAATCAAGTACCTCTTAAGAAAAGGGTCTGATATCAAATGTTATCATGGAGGAGAAAAGTCATTGTTTTGCTTCTTCAAAACCCACAGTTGTGATGATGTGGGCCAAATGGCAGGAAAAGATGTTGGAATCATGCGGGCCCTGGAGGCACACGGTAGCTCGCCTCATGACATGATGACACAAGATGACAAGGCATTTGGGACGGCTATCTGCAGATTGTGGGTAAGAGCGTGGGCTGATTCTGGTGACAACGGTCAATTTCTTCTTCCGTTGCCCTTTTTCAGAAAGGTGACTGGAGAAGCATGACCTCATCTTGAGCTGGCCTTCGCATGCATATCATTGGTTGTGAAATCACATATGTATATTTTTAATATGGTGGAATTTTTCTCCCCTAACTGATGGCACATTCCGTTGCAGTTTTGAGAGTGTATTGGGGGAACAAAGCAAAACCACAAGCAGAATTGAAACTTTTCAATTAAGGTCCTTAAAGAAAGGCCTCTACCTGCCTGGTAGATGGCTTCCAGGATCACCTTTCTGACCGCTTTCACCATAAGCCCAACTGCTTCTCTGCATTTTCTACACAAAAGGGACTGTTACTGCCATCGGAAGGCAGTCCTCTTGCTTGTGATCTCTTCAAGTATGTTCCACAGATTGGTGCTTCCTTCTCTCTGTTCTGATTCATTAAAGCCAAACTTCGAGTTGTTGACTGACATGTTAGGAATGGAATGTGTTCTCTCAAAATATGTGTTAACTCCTAAAGCCATGGACAAAATCCTGTTTAGAAATACAGTTACCCTTGTTGTGTTGACAAGGTATGGAACAGTAAATTACTTGATATGGCTCTTCCAGCTTAGTCTTTGAAATTCCTACCAAAAGATTGGGTAGGACTATGCACATGTGAGAGTGGACAGCTTTCTAGTAGTGTAAATATGGTACATGGTGTCCATAGCAAGTATATGGAACTCTAATATGGGGATTGGTCCATTTTGCCATCCTGTGACATTTAAAAAGAACTATCTTAGAAGCAGAAGCAGGGATTGCACTACCATCAAGAAAGTAGAACCAAGAGTGGAACTCATCCTTTGCTGTCCTGAAACCTCTGGATCCAGAAGACAGTTGTGATACCAGAGACACAGTACAGAGATGGAAGTGAGTGGGAGCAGCAGCAGAACTAAGAGCATGTGGACTTCCTAGTCCAGGGAATGAGAAAGCTGAGTGTCTTCTGGAAGGAGACTTGCTGGCAGAATAGATTCCTTCAAGGCACATAATTAAGAGAGCTAGGTCTGCTGATACAAGAAGTGAGAGCTTTGGGCCAATGCTCACAGCAGAGGCGGCACCTAAATGGCAAAGCTACACTTAACCCATGCAGAGCAGTGACTAAGAGGCCAAGAACAAGAGTGAGATGTGCACAGGAACAGGACTGAGAAGAGTTGCCTCTGACCAAAGAACTGTATCCTGGGCTGAGGCCAGATGGCGTAGTGGTTGAATGTGGGACTTCAGCCCGCACATGCTTGGTGGTTCAAATCCAGCAGCAGCTTTCCAGGAGCAAGACTGGGTAGCTCCCATGACCACCAGAGGGCAGTGCTGCCCCCCCAAAACAAAGAACTATATCCTAAGCATTTCTGATGCTGATTTGTAATCTGTTGATGTACCCCAATAAATCCTATCATTAAAAGTTTGATATATTAGTTCTGTGTTGTCTTGGCAACAGATTGTGAAGCCCAGCAGAGAAATAGAGAGCATGGTGGGAGAGATGGTTGGTGTCAGAGTTGCCAAAGAAATTTGGAGGGGAGAGGTTTGTCTGACATCCATCTCATAAGAATCAGTCTTGGGATAATATAGAGTTTCGATACTCCCTCCTCACAGGAGGTCAGATAGCTAGCCCTACACTATTGTTAACTAAAAGCATATCAAGGAAGGATATATCATAAACCTAATCACTTTTGAGAGCAGATTATGCATGAAACCAAAGCAACCAAACATTTTACATTTCATTTACATTTCATGGTTTTTTTTTTCAACGTGATACATTTTTTTTAATGTTTAATCATTTTATTGGGGGCTCATACATCGTTTCTCATAATACATAAATACATATATTGTGTCACGCTTCTTCACATGCCTGCAGCTGTCACAGTTCTCTGAACTTCCACCTTTCCATCCGAGCCTCTGACCTCAACCTCCCATTCCTTCCTCTCCATCCTTGCTCCCCACTTCTCCACCAACTCTCAATACTCCATAAATTATTGTTTTGTCATGACTTACACTGCTCGATGTCTCCCCTTACCCTCTCCCTCAGTGTCTGTCCCCCCGGTAGGGGGTTATAGGTAGATCCCTGAAGTTGGCTCCCCCTCTCCACCCCACTTTCCCTCCACCCATCCTGCAGCTTCATTCCCACTACTGGTCCCACAGGGTTCATCCATCCTGGGTTCCCCACCTTTCAATTTCTCATCTCCACAGGAGTGTAGAACTGGGACTATGACAGTTGGAGGGAGGAAGCCTTCAGGAACTAGAGGAACGTTATATGCTTCATCGCCACCTCACTGAGCCTCACTAGCCTGTCTCCTCCAAACTGACCGCTATTGAGGTGATTCTGGGTTAAAGCTACTTTATAGGACACAGCAGAACAGCTCCTTGAGAGTTTTCAAGACTGTAAAGATTTACAGGAATAGGAAGCTTCAGCTTTCTCCCTTGAGGTGGCAGTTAGCAGCCCAGTGTGTCTTAATTCACTACATCACCAAGGCTTGTTAACCTCTAAAATAAGCACAAATGAGGGAAAGATTGCTGCCACATGGAGAGCTCTAAGGGGCACTGGTGCTAGAGAAACAGAAAAGGTTCTTGTTCCAGACTAAAAAGATAAAGTCTTCCCCTAGAGAGTTAATGTCTTGAATTTGGGTTTCTAGATACCTGGGATATGAAATTGCATTTCTGTTTAATAAAGCTACTCGTAATATTTCTGTTGCAACAGCTATAAGAAACGAAACAAGGGTGTGGCAGTTACATGATCTGATGTCAATTTGAAAGGATCATGAGAGAAGGGGTGGAGTCTGGCCTGTCAATCAAGATATAATCAATGAAGCCTCTGTGTTGGCGTGGCCTTCTCCTGAGAATTCTGAGAACTCCTGTTTTCTCTCCTTGGAGGTGGGAGACAGACTTTTCCAACTGATAACGCTGACTCCCAGAGAGACGCTCTACTGACAAGACACATGGCACTACACAATGGTGTCCCACTTAAAATCTGGTCACTTTACACTACACAGATAGGCCCCATGCCCTGGGAACTGGAGAAGCCATGTGGAGAGACCTGTCAGCACTGCGATGTTTACAATGCTACTGGATCCAAAGACTTTCTATCAACTGGCCTGTGATCGTCCTGCATTCAGCACCACTGCAAATGTTCCACGAGTCTGAAGAGGACTTTATTGACTGGTATCAGACATGTGGGCTAACATCAGAGTTCTTAGACTGGACTGAGTTGGGATGCTTTCTTAATGTACAATTATCCTTTATATAAAACTCTCTCATATACACATATGGTTCTATGAATTTGTTTCTCTAGTCTACCTGGACTAAGCCAAAGGGCATGTCCTGTTAGTACAGCCCTCACTACTCCGCCTTTATTAGTCCTCCTGTTGTTTGATAAGTATCCACCCTTAGATCCCACCATTGGACTGAAAGTTACATGTGGACAGAGACTTTATTTGCCCTGAGATTCATTTCTTGAAAACTGTATTCCCTGGTTTTTTGAATGGACTACTGTTTGCCTCTCAACTGATTAAGTCACGGTTTCGCCAGTTCTTTCATAGGCTCCACTTGCGCCTCACTTAAAATGCAGGCATGCTCCGAGACTTGTTCTCAACCCCCTTTCTCTTCCTCGCCTTTGCTTCCTTCCAGGTGATTTCAAGTGCACTTCCAGCTTTAATGAATACATCTATGCACTTACCTCCCATGTCTTTGTCTCAAATCCAATTTATCTCTAGAGTTTCATGTTTTCAATTATCTGCTGGATGGTTTCATCTAAATCATCCTCATATTTCAAATGCAGCAGTTTAAAACAGAGTGAACCATCTTCCCCCATAAATCAATTTTTTTCTCTTAATATTACTATTGAAATTTGTGGATTATGATGCAAACATTAACATGCGGTTCAATAAAAGAATCATCTTTCACTCCTTTATCTTTCTCAATCCCATGTCTAATGAGTTGACAAGGTATAGAGTAACCAAATGCACTTAAAGGGGAAAGAGTGATATGGGTTTATTCTTCATCAAGTTAGAGTCTAACAGGAGAAAAAGACATTCATCAAACAATCTTACAAATAAGTAAAAAAGTGCCAAAGTCCTTCAACCCAAACTCTGTAATGTCTTTCAAGTCTATCCCAACTTAACTCCAGTTCCTACTTATGCCTTTGCAAAGCTTCTTAATAGATCTCTATCCTCGGTCTCTCTGTGCCTATATGTCACCTTAGACCAACATTCCTGTAACATCACTCTATGCCCACTGGTCCTTTGTTTTGAAATGTTTGAAGACACTCTGACAACAAATAAAATATGAACTATGTAATCAAGAATTCAAGATCCCAACCTGGGCTATGTCTTCAACGTTTCCTCTTAATCTTACCTCTTAAAACCTTTCACATACCTGCCTCCTAACCAAACTGGATTACCCAGAACACACATACATGCCTCATACTTTCACGCCCAAACTTTGAATTGCTTTTTGGTCTACCTCTCTTCACTGAAAGTCTTCAATCCCCTATAAATGTCCAGGTACTTGCTTTACAATAATAAAAGGTGTGCTTTTTTCTCTCTAATTGCTTGCATAAATGGCAAGGACTGAGTTCGGATCATATTTGTGGTAAGTTCACCCATCACTCAAACAGTTTTCATAGAGGACTCTTCATTAAGGATGGAGAATAGGAAAGGACTTCTTAGTAGTTTCCCATGTATATACTATTTACTTGAAAAATAATTGTAAAAGGAAATCAAAACCATAGTGAGACACCAATTCACACTTTTTTTAAGTGTCTGGAGGGAGTGGAGGTGAAATAAAACAGGTGAGAGTAATTTTAATAATATATTTTACTAAGGGCTGAGCCCCGGTGGTGTAGTGGTTGTGCGTGGGACTGCAGCCCACTGGGACGGAGGTTCAATTCCAGCAGTGGGGCTGGGCCTCCTACTCCCACCACCAGAGAGCAGCGATGCCCCCCCCCCAAAATATATATATTTTATTAAACTTCACTCATTCATTTCCATAAAGTCAATTATGACTCATTAAAAAATTGTAAACACTTCAAGAATGAGGTCTTTTTTTTCCTTTCCTTTTCTCTACAGTTCTTAGGACAGAACTAGAAATAAAGGATGCATGCAAACGTCATCAAAATGAACAAGTCAATGTTAAAGTCTTTCTTTGGAAAAATATTAAACTGGATATAATTATATAATTATATATAATTATATAAATATTAAATCTACAGTTTTAGATTAGTGCTGTGTTTGAACTCTGAGATGAGCAAGCTATAGCTGGCACAGTAATATAACATTTTTTACTCCCCCCTAGACTTCCTAAGTAACTATGCTGTTCTAATAAAAAAATCTGCTTTTTACAAGGTTTTTTTGGTAAGTCTCTAATGGATCAAATTCCCTTATTAGTCTTTCACCAAAAAAAGTATCCTTGCATTTTACTGGTTGATAATCACATTATCTATAAAGATAATTTTGTCTTTATATATCATTGTGTTAGTCTGGGTAAACTAGAGAAACAAACTCATAGACATGCATATAGATATAAGGGAAAGGTTTATATACAAGAGGAATGCGACACTGAGAAAGCATCCCAGTCCAGTCCAGTTCAAAGTCATAAGTCTGATATTAGCCCATATGCCTGATAACAGTCTATAAAGTCTCCTCTGACTCACAAAGTCACCAACCAGTCGGTGCAGAGTCCCGGTACTAGCAGGGGTCTCCCCATGGCTCCTTGCTTCCAGGGATTAGGGTCCATCAACAGCATCCAGGGGTGGTAGAGGCAACTCAGCACTGGCAGGGGTCTCCACATGGCTTCTCCCACTTCAGAGGTCTGGTTCCATCAGGGTAAGGCTGTGTGGCTTCTCCTCTGGCTCATTCAGCTCCTCGGATGCTGCCATCTTGTCTTCTCCACAGTTTGTTGTCTCTGAGACTCACTCCCAACAACTGGGGAGATAGCTTTTCATCTCCATGAGGGAAATATTGCGAGATTTCCCAAAAGTCTCAGGAGAAAGCCATGCCCACATGGAGGCCTCATTGGCTACTCAATGGCCATCTCCAGATTAATAAGTTAGACTCCACCCCTACATCTCAATCATGAAATTAACATAAGCACACGACCGACACAATCATATAGTATTTTTCTTATTGTATTGCATTAATTAGAACTTCCAGATCAGTATTTTTTAAATGGAAGAAATGAATTTTTTGCCTTTAGTGGTTTTTCTATTACTAATTATCTTATTAGCTGTTGGTTTACAATAAGTACTTGTACTTTGTTTAAGAAGTATTGATCGACCTGAGTTCTGGTGACATAGTGGTCGAGTGCAGGACTGTGGCCCACTGGGCTGACAGTTCAAATCCAGCAGCAAGGCTGCTCTCCAGGAACAAGACTGGGTCTCCTACTCCCACAAGGGCAATGATGCCACAAAAAATAAACAACAAAAAAACAGCAGTATTGATCACAACTCATTATGTCCAACATTCTCTTTTATATTAAAAATACATTTGTGCCCTTATCTGAGTGCTCTCTCAGATTGAACTACATAAATTAAGTGGAGATTTACTACTTGTTCGGTGATATGAGAAACTACAGACAGCCAAGCCAGGTAACTATAATAATGAGTCATTTGGTTTGACTATCTTTATAAATGAAATAATCTCAAGAATTGGTGAACATCCACTAGTCTCTTTGTATCATTAAGATGTGAACTCTCTGGGGTAAAGTTGGCAAACTATAAAACTGCTAGTGAATTGTTTTACTAATTAATTCAACAGATAATTACTGAGTGCTATGTGTCAGACACTATTTGAGTGCTGGATTATGAGAATAAATAAAACTTCTGAGGTTTCTACTTTCACAGAGTTTTCATCCTAGAGGGAGTAAACAAAGAACCAGTTAAGCCGTGAAAGAAGTATGTAAGAAGTGAAGGAGACATAGCCATAAAGACAATGAAACAAAGGGAAGTCTCGGTGAGTGACTGCTAAGGAGGGGCTCTGTAAGCTATAATGGTCAGGAAACATTTCTTTGAGGAGGATACTTGAATACAGATCTAAGTGAGGAGTCAGCTATGTAAAAGTCAAGGGGTGGCACTAAGGAGGGAGATAAGAAGGAACATTTCAGGCAGAGGAAATAGTAAATGAGAAGGCTGTAAGTTGAGAAAGAGCTTGGAGTTTTGCAAGAACCAAGAGAAGACAGTCGTACACAGAAAGAGAACAAATTACATGAGATTGGCTTGGTAGGAGGGTCAGGTGATGGAGAAAAAAACTAGACCATATGTACTCCTGAGATCCATTATTTAAGGAGAAGAGAAAAATAACACGTGCTGAGTTGAAAATTTACACTTAGATTTATAATAAAACACATACATTCATAAAATTAACTTAATAACATGAAGAGCTTAGAAGTCTTCCACACGAACTTTCTCATGTACTATGCTTTGTTATCCTGAATGGCAACAGGGATCTTGGAATGATAATATGTGAGCTTGGGAGCAATATTTCCTTATGTAATAGATTGTGAGCCAAGATCTTTTGGGCAAGGTAGGGAGTCCAGAAAGACACATTCTCAAAACTAGTTGGATACAGCTGTGGAGCCCCATGATCCACTCTATCTGGGTCTTCATGGTGAATTCGACAGAACCACATGACTCAGTTCCTTTCCACATTCTCTTATTTGGAGAGAAAATCAACAAATGACACATACTGTCAACCCCACTGAAGTTATCCCAAAATAAAGTATGTAACAAATGAGTTTGGGTGACTCAGGGTGGTCATTCTCCATGTGTCTTGATTCAGCGTTGACTGTGGGACTATTTTTTGGCTTGTCATACTGGGAGCCGATTGTGGCCCCAGATCAGGCCCAGTACATTGGTCAAAGCAGTGCTTTGTTGAACAGCACGACACGACAAAAACTTGGCAACTTCCTATCCTTCTGTGAAAGGACACTGGATTGGTGTGATTGTAAGTCCACCCCCCCCCCCGCCCCCCCGGGGCATCCCTAATGTGTGATTTGGGTTTCTTTCATTTCACTGGATATAATGACATCTGTCATGATGAGAATCTGGAAAAGGGCAAACGCGGGTTTCTCTTCTCAAACAGCATCTTGTTCTCTTAAAACAGGATTACTGTGAGTTGGAACAAACTGGACGGCACCTAACAAGTACGGGATTGATTAAGACTTCTTCTCATGAGCCCATCGTGTGGGGACAGCTTGCTTCATAATACCATGAACACATTTTAAGTGCCGATTCTACCCCTTCGGTGTTGGCTGTCCTCAGTTTGCAAATAAAATGGTACTTCAGGTGTTCCTTATAAGAAATACTGAATACAGAAAGGCAAATGCAGATGTTCATAATTAAATCAGTCTAAGCCATAGCATAAATTACTCTTCATCATCTAGCTAATAAATAAGAATATAAAACAACTCATTAGCCACTTTTATCTGCATAGGGCTTCTTCCCTTGAGTACTGGACTCTGGCATACGGGTGTTACTTCTGTCCAAGTTATTGAGCTGATGATATATGAATAAAATTGCCGAAGCACCTGTTTTCTTTTTTGGGGTGTGTGTGTGGGGGGGCATCACTGCCCTCTGGTGGGAGTGGGAGACCCAGCCTTGATCCTGGAGAGTTGTTGCTGGATTTGAACCAAGCCAGTGGGCCGCAGTCCCGCACACAACCACTATGCCACCGGGCTCAGCCCACGTCCATTTTCTTTTTTAAAAATAATGCGCTGGTAAAATTTGTCACTGACCCATCTATCATCAAGGGTGCTGATAAAAACAGATTATTAGAAACAACAGCTTTATGTTGTTGGAAGGTTAGTGACTTGTATATTTGAAAGTCATATAATACTCATACTATGATTGTTATAAGTAATTATCACACAAAAGTAGAACTTTGAGTGTATCTTATTATTAACAGCGACCATTTACTGAGCATTTTCTATGTATCAAGCATTGTGTTATGTGCTTATGGACATTGTCTAATTCTTTAAAATAGTATTTCATTGTGTTGTCTGTTAAGGTTTGCACTACAGTTAAATTTCTATTCAACAATGTCTTTTACAGTGTGATCAGTGCTATCGGTTACATTGTACTCAATATGTGAGCATTCTCATCATTTCCCTCTTGTTCTATTTACATTTATCTCAGTTCCCTGCCCCCTTACATTTCCATCTTGGTTTTATGGTAGCTGTTGATTTGTTTTCCTAATGATGATTTTTCAAATGTCTAATTTTTTGAAAGACACTCATATGGTCTTCAATTGGGAAACTGGGTTATTGCAACATCAATCTCTATGAACAACAAATGCTTGTTTGGAGGTCTCTTGGGAGATGACAGCCCACCTGCTCCCATGGGACAGTACTGACTGTGAGGCTGCGTGTGTGGACCAAGCTAGTAAATATGCATTTCCCTCCCAACACCTAATAAGGCCATACCTCCTTTCGTATTCCTGTAGTTCCCTAATATAAAGAATTCTTAATTCCTCTATGTCTTTTGTCATTTGATTTTCATTTCCTGTTTTTGGCTTTCTGCTTGGATTACCAGGGGCCTTTGTTCCTACATGTTTCATTCTTTTGGTGATGTGGTCTACGGGCTATTTGTGGTGCCATCCCTGTGTTAGGCAGCTCCATACACCAGCCATTTTCGTTTACCAACTGAAGTGGCTGTCTTGCCCCCCCCCCCCATCCCTTTTAATCACTGGTTATGCAATATTCTCTTGATATCTGTGTATCTGAAAGAAGTTTCCTTTGCAGTCTGGTAGGTTAGGCTTCAAGGTGAAATTTCTGATGTAAAGGCCCAAGTGGGACAATGGTTAAAGCTTACCTGCTAATCAAAAGGTGAGTGGTTTGAACCCAACCTACAACTCCATTAAGAAAGATCTGGCTATGTGCTCCTGTAATATATAAAGCCTAAAAATCTTTATGGATCTTGGTTGGGATCCCTTGCTTGGCGGGCATCCAAGGAAAGGGCATCCTGAACTGTCCGATGAAGACAGAACTTTTCCACAACTATTATACTCCAAATATTTGGGAAACTGTTTACCAGCATTTTTTATGGAAGTTAGCTATACCCCCTGGAGTTCCCAGTAGTGGCTTTTGTGTTGTCTCACTACAGAGCTCACTCCCCTGCTCTTAGGATGATGGTTCCCTTCCTCTGAAGTCTGTGGACAGATTCACATGCTGATGTTAATGATCTCTAGCCTAACCTGTTTAGCCACATCCAGGAGTCTGGGGTCTTGTCTCCTCACTTGGGACCCTGATAGCTCCCTTCTCTATAATATGTGCACATGGCACAAGTCCTTACCTGTAATTGGGGGCCTGACTTGGCTCCAGAGGGTATGTAGGGATGGGACATAAGATAAAGGCTCTCTCTCTCTCTCTCAGCCTGCCTCTCTCAAGCCTGCTTCGTACCAGCCTACCTCTATCCAGGCCGCCACTCCACATGGACCATCTAGCAAGGCTGAGGTGAGCATGTATCATGAAAGGATATATACGTAACTTGTAATGCCCTTTTCTCTCTCTCTCTCTTATAATCTCTATGTTGGTGTTATAATAAATAATTATCGCTACACAACTGCCTGTTGAACCCTTGCTGTGAGTGTATCAGAGGCTTGATCACCCCGATACTGAACCACCATATGTTTATTATCTCAATGTTCTCCTTGCACTAAGATAATATCTATTTATCTGAATCTCAAGGAGCTGCTCCTGTAAGCACTGTTACAGGAAAATTTCCCCTTGCACCAAATCCCCCATGCTCAATGTAGATAGAGCTCAATTATTTAGGAATTCAGTCTGTACAAAGCAGCAACTCATGGATCGCAGTTCTTAGCTGGGCTATACATGCAAAACCTCCTTTTCTTAAATTCTATGCCACTGGACAAATTACTGAGGTCCTCAAAGGAATCACCTTATATCCCAGGAGGTTAATTAACAAAAGTTTTTTCTTTGCTATAAAATGATAATAGGACCATTAAAATAAATCAGAACCATTCATAACCTGTGGACAGGCAGATGGATCCTGGGCTCCCACCTAATTCTAGCCCCAATCCAGGAACAATGAGTTCTTATAACATGGCACTGTTTTGTACTACCTTCATGAAGAAATCACAGAAGATATGGGTGCTACAGCAAAGTGTGGTGAAGAAAGTGGATGGTGCTCAGCTATCAATTAAAGTAGTGTCTGGGGTCTTAAAGGCTGGTATTCAAAGAAGCAGACATCTAAATGAGGCCTCAATGAAGTCCATATGGAAAAAGCACACCATCCTGTGAGATCTAAAAATGACAACAACAAGACATAAATATGATGAAGGGGAAAGCACCAGAGCTTAAATTTTGAACACCAAATTTGTAGAAGGCTACAAATTTCACCGGAGTCCTGGTGGTGTATTGGTTAAACATCCCACTGCAATCCATATGGTGAGCAGGTTGAAATTACCAGTAGCTCTGAGGGAGAAAGACTGGGCTTTCTATTCCTGTAAAGTGAAGAAAGCTGATGATGCTCAGCTATCAAAAGATATTGTACCTCAGGTCTTAAAGACTTGAGACAAATAGGTGGCCATCTAGGTGAGAAGCAGTAAAGTCCATATGGAGGAGGCACATCAGCCTGTGTGATCATGAGGTATCGATGGGATCAGGTATCAAGCATCAAAGACCCAGAACAAAAAATCATATCTGTGTGAATGAGGTGGAGCACAGAGTAGAGACCCAAAGTCCATCTGTAGACAATGGAAAATCCCCTTACAAAAGGGTCACAAAGAAGAGACAAGTCAGTCAGTGTGCAATATAGCACCAATGAAACATACAACTTTCTTGATTAAAAGAACAAAAGATCTATATGACGAAAATTACAGAACTCTATTACAAGAAAACAAGAGTGACTTCAACAAATGGAAGAATATCCCATGCTCGTGGATCAGAAGACTCAACATAGAAAATATGTCAGTTCTGCCCATGGCACTATATAAGTTTAATGCAATTCCAATATAATTACCCTCATCTTTCTTCAAATAAATGGACAAAATTATTACCAACTTCATATGGAGAGGAAAGAAACCCAGAATTAGCAGAGAACTCCTCAAGAAGAAGGACACCATGGGAGGACTTAACTTACTTGCTTTTAGCACATACTATACAGCCACAGTGGTCAAAACAGCATAGTATTGGCATAATGACAGATATGCAGACCAATGGAAAAGAACTGAAAACCCAGAAATAAAAACATCAGCACACAGACAACTGATCTTTGATAAGGGCCCCCAAAATATCAAATGGAAGGAGATGCCCTTTTCAACAAGTGGTGCTGGAAAAAATGGATATCTACCATAGGAAAATGAAGCAAGACCCTTACTTCACTCCATGCACTGGAACAAACTCAAGGTGGATCACAGACCTCAAAGTAAAACCCCAAACTGTTAGGGCCATCAGTGAGACCAACCTGAGAAGTTTGCACAGGGATTACATAGGCTCTCAGAAATAGGAAAGGACACAAACACAGAGGAGGCACAAATAGACAAGTGGGATATACTGAAAATAAAACACCTGTGTGCATTGAAAGAATTCACCAAGAGAGTAATGAGATAGTCCAAGTACTGAGAAAACATCTTTAGCAATGACAAATAAGATAAAAAGCTTATTACTAAAATCTACAATAGCCTGATAGCTTCCAAAAAGAGCAAACCTAACTGCCCACTTAGGAGGTGGGTAAAGGGCCTGAACAGAAGTTTCACAGAGGCAGAAATCCGATGGTCAATAAACATATGAGAAAAAGCTCCCGATCATTGGCCATAAGAGAAATGCAAATCAAAGCAACAATGAGATACCACTTAACACCTTCAAGGATAGCCCAATTCAAAAAATCAGAAAACACTAAGTGTTGGAGAGGCTGTGGGGAGATTGGAACTCTTATCCACTGCTGGTGGATCTGTAGGTATATACAGCCACTATGGAAATCAATTTGGTGATAACTAAAACTGATGGAAATTGAGCTACCATATGACCCTGTTTTTTGTTTAGTCTTGTGTGTGTGTGTGTGTGTGTGTGTGTGTTTTGTGGCATCACTGAACCATATGACCCTGCAATCCCACTACTGGGCATATACCCAGAAGGTACAAGCAACAAACCACAACCAGACATCTGTGCTTCAATGTTCATTGCAGCACAGTTCACAATTGCAAGGAGTTGGAAACAGCCCAAATTTTCCTCAACTAACAAATGGATTAAAAAAGCTGTGGTACATACATACAATGGAGTACTATGCACTGCTGAAAAGCAGTGATGAATGCATGAAGCACATGACCACATGGGAAAAACTGGAGAATATTATGCTAAGTGAAGTTAGCCAAGCACAAAGGGACAGGTACAACATGAGTCCGCTGAGGTAAGCTTAAATTAAAAAAATGCAAAAGGGTATTGGGAAAAAGCTACTGTATATAGAAATGGCTGGAGAGAGGCCAGGTAGTATGGCAGGGGCAAGGCCAAATCTAGGGCTACATATGGTAGCCAATTAGAGTATGGGAAGGGGATGGAGGGTGGGGCAGATGGTGATGTGTAGAGAGGGAATGGGGTACTAACTCACCCAAGGGGAGCGCATTATTTATATCTCTATAGGAGAAGAGGGACCAAATTTAAACCCAGTGTTCCAGGATGTGAATGCAGTGTGACAGCATGAAGCAGGGAACCAGTGGAGGGGTTGGAGCCCACAACCCCAATCCCAACTATGGGGCAGCCACCTTTCCCCCAGGGGAGTTTTCCTTGGAGGTCAGCACTGAAGCTGCAGCTTGGGGAGTGAGAGATGTCTCACCAGAGGACAGGAGATGAAGAGAGAATGGAGTGCATCCTGGCCCACTGAGCCTTCGGGATGATATTCCACAAAGAACAGCTGATGCACAGAAAAGATCATAGAGCTGGCCCCACTATGAATTATGGCTACACTCGCTGACCCAAGGCCTTTTGGGGTCAACGATGGAGAAACAGGGTCAGGATTACACCCTGCATGACCCAACCACGGCAAAACACTAAGGGTGTGCCACAGAGCATGGAGTTCCAGATGGAGTGCCAAGGATATACTTTGGGGCCAGGGTGTGGAACCACATCCGACTCAATCAGGGGACACTCCTGGAAGTCAATGAACAGACCTTGAACTATTTACAGGTTTTTATATTGTTATTTTAGATATATATGCATATATATATGACATTGGGTTTTTTGTTATTATCATTGTTTTACTTTCTTTGGTTGATTCATTTTAGGGTGCCTTTTTTTGTATATAGTACTACCTCTGCAGGTATATCTAGATAAGATAGGCTGGAGGAACAGTCTTGAGGCCCAAATGACAGGACTGATGGTTCCAGGAGAGACATGGGAGAAGGGGAAATGAGGTGGTGTTCACAGCCCAGTGATAAAGGAACAAGTGATTCAAAATCAGTGACAAGGTGGGTGAGAGAAGTCCAATAGGGACTGATCAAGAGCAATGTAACAGAGATAAAATACTGAAACCCAAATGGAGGCTGAGCATGATAGTGGGAAAGGAGGAAAGTAAAAGAAAATAGAGTAAAGAACTGGTGTGTGTGTGTGTGTGTGTGTGTAAAGGGCATTTATAGAGATTTAAATACAGGCATTTACATAGATGTATGTATTTATATAAGATGATGAGGAAATAGATCAACATGCATATACTTATAGGGATAGTATTAGGACAGAAGATGGGCATTGGACCTCCACTCAAGTACTTCCTCAGTGCAAGAACATTTTGTTCTACTAAATTGGCATTCCATGATCTCACCTTTCTGACATCACTGAAGACAAATGTGTGCATAAGCAAAGGTGGTGAAGAAAGCTGATGGTGGCAGCTATCAAAAGATGTAGTGTCTGGCTTTTAAAGACTTGAAAGTAAACAAGCAGCCATCCAGCTGAGAAGCAGCAAAGCCCACATGGAAGAAGCACACCAGCCTGTGTGACCACGAGGCGTCTAAGGGATCCGGTATCAGCCATCAATGAACTAAAATTATATCACTATAAATGAGGGAGAGTACAGATTGGGGACCCAAAGCCCATCAATAGGTGAAGCGACATCCATAATAATGAAATATGCATCTTTCCTTCAGTTCTCAAATGCTTCCTCCCACCCACTATCATGATCCCAATTCTACCAGACAAATCCAGCCAGACTGGGGAATGTACACTGGAGTTGGAAACATGGGGAATTGAGGATAGATGATCCCTTAGGACTAGTGCGGGAGTGGTGATACTGGGAGGGTGGAGGGATTGTGGAATAGAAAGGGGGAACCAATTTCAGGAATCTACATATAACCCCCTCCCTGGGGCACGGACAACAGGGAAGTGAGTGAAGGGACACATTGGACAGTGTACGATATGAAAAAGTAATAACAATTTGTAAATTATTAAGTGTTCATGGGTGAGGGGGAGGGAAAGGAAATATGGGGAGCTGGTACTGGAGGCCTAAGTGGAAGAGGATGCTTTGAGAGTGATGATGGCAACAAGTGTGTAAATGTGGCCTGCATACAATTAATGTATATATGGATCATGATGGGAGTTGTATGAGCCCCCAATAAAATGATTTATTTAAACAAAAAAGGAGGGGGAAAGAGGAGCTTATACCAAGGGCTCAAATAGAAAATATTTGGAAATGAAGATGGCAACATGCGTACAAATATGCTTGATAAAAACGATGCATTGAATGTTATGAGAGCTGTAAGCGTTCCCAATAAAATCATTGGGAAAAAAGAGAAACATACAACTTTCCTTTAGTTCTTTAGTGCTCCCTCTCCACCATTATCATGACCCCAATTCTACCTTATAAATCTGTCTAGACCACAGGATGTACACAGGTACAGATAAAGCTGGAAACATAGGTTATCCAGGATAAATTGCTCAGGACCAATAATGAGAGTAGTGATGCTACGAGGACAAAGGAAAGGTGGGGGGAGAAAGGGAGAACTGCTCACAATGATCTACATATACCCCCCTCCCAGAGGAACAGACAACAGAAAAGTGGGCAAAAGTATACAGTGGTCAGTATAATACATAAAAACAAAATATATAAATTATCAAAGATTCATGAGGGAGGGAGAGTGGGAAGGAGGAAAATGGGCTGATACCAAGTACTCAAGGAGAAAGATGTTTTGAAAATGATGATGCCAACATATGAACAAATGTGCTTGACATAATGGATGGATGGATTGTGATAAGAGCTTTAAGAGTCCTCAATAAAATGATTTTTTATAAAATTTACAGTCTCAGAAATCCACAGGGGTTTGCTGTGAGTCAGCATGGAATCAATGGCAGTGAATTTGGTTTGGATGAGGAATAGTGGGAGTCCAAAGTGGCCAGAGTCAGGGGCCACACACAATTTTGCTATCAGAGATTATTGTAAACCTGATTATGGTAGATGGAATTACATCATAATATGATACCTGGTCAGTTGGCCTTCCTCTTGACTCAACCTGAATTTTCTCTAGGTTTAATTATTTCTTGCATATTCCACAATGGAAATTTTCTCTCTGGTTTATCTTAATATTTCTGGCAGTCTTTTTTCCTTTATTTGTTTATTTCCATTGTGTTTCCAAGTTTATGCCTCACAGAAAGAGTGGGTGCATATCAACAATAATCAATGCAATGGTTTCACAGGCAGAGAGGGAGGGTGAAGGGAATTTGGGGAAAATAATTAAAAGCAGGAAAGCACACTAGAACTGATTGTGATGATGTGTATATACAACTCTTTTTAAAAGTCATGTAATCACCTCTTGGTTTTTGGGCTAAGATCTAATGTAAAAGTAAATAAACTATGGAGGTGTATAATATGTGAATTTTAAATTGATGAAACTGTATTTTAAAAACCCCACCAATGCCCTGTGGGATAGTTCTACACTGTCGTGTAGTCGCTGTGAATAGAAATCAATGTTATCCTACAGCAATATATACTCCTTTCAAGAAAGAGTTGTCTAAGGAGTTCTTGTTTTTCAAAGAAAGCTTAAACAGTGACAGAAATGAATACATGAAGTGAAATCTTAAAATGACTACAGTTTTATGTCAATGAAATTATTAAGTATGCTATTATAATCATGATTTTCACCAGATTTAAGCCCTATGACAATAATGGCAGTAAAAGCTCAAAATAATGTAATCAAAAGAGTACATTATCTAGATATATTTTCTTTTTCTTTTAAAATACTAAAAATAATTTCAATTAAAAGGTAAAGTCTAAGTTATAATAAAGATGAAAATGTAATATGGAATTTGACTTTCATGTTAAATTTTAACAAAACAGTGATTCATTATTTAAGCATTCATTATGTATCTTGTTTCCAATATGAAGTATCACCCTGGATACATGCACATCTCGATCCCTTACACACACAGACGAGAAACATGAAGTAATACAGCATGTTCCTCAGATGCCATGTGCAGCTGTTGAGAAAGAATAGCATGCTGACTCCCTTTGCATGATAGGGGCACCTTTGGGACCATGAGTTCCACAAGGAGAAGCAAGAGCATTCATTCGTAGCATTGCTAGGCAAAGATTTTCTTTCTAAAAGAATCGGCCACATTAACAGTTCACTGAGGAAGTCTTTCAAATTCACTTTGTCCTGCCTTGGCCGAAGAGGAGCACTGGTGGCTCTGTGGGGAATGTGTTGGGAGCAGCAGGTGGAAGCTACCAGTCACTCCTTGGGAGCAAGATGAGACTTTTTGCTCCTGGACAAATTTACTGTCTCTGAAACCCGCAGGGGCAACTCTCCCCTGTCCCCGAGGGCACTGTGACTCAGAAGGGGCTTGATGGCAGTCAGCGTGACAGCACAGACCCAGACCCATCCTTCCCCTTCTTGTACTCTCTCCCTCATTACCTATGTGCTTTTCCCACTTCAGTCTTCTTTGTTTTCCAAAGCAGTGTCTGACTCTGGTGCTGGTAGCGAAGTAACTCATAAGCACGTAGGGTAAGAAATATGACAAGGTGCTTTCTTGGGATCTGCAATGGCTTTAGTCAGTAGAACAAAAGCTTAAGAGTAAGAGGCTGTACCGTGATAGTAATGAACACAATAAAGACCCAAGACAGAGGTGCCCACATGTTCTTTAATATGTGTATGTGTGCATGAAAACACAACGTATGTCTGCCAGGTCCTCTCAAGCACACAAGTACCATACATAATTTCAGAATGTCTTATGTTTGAGTATATTTTATCACCAAAATGTAAAGCCCACTTTATATACCAACGAAGAAATGAAACTCATGTTGTGCCACAAAAATGGAACCACTCTAACTCCATCAGAATACACAAACAGGTCTTAGTTTCATCCCATTTCCAGTTACCTGGTTTACAATGGTGAGTCCAAAAGTACTGCTGCCACAGCTCTAACTCACATAAACATGTCTGTTCTGTGATCATGGATGGCTGCAGAGAACAGCTCCCTGTCATCCTTTTGCCTTGCTCTCATTAGAGTGCCTTAAACTCCCATCGAAGCAGTGGCCTCCAAGGCAGTCTGCTGGGTTAAATTCACAGCAGAGAAGTCAGCTCAAAAGATGTGTGACTTGCTTTGGGGGAATTCGTGGGACTTGTCTCATGTCAGCAGAGGCCAGTCTTTGAAGAAGGATATCCCACGAGGTAAAGAGAAAACGAGGAAGACTCTCAATGAAACGGGTTGGCACCATGGCTACAACAATGGCCTCCCGCAAAGAACGATCGTGAGAAGGGTGACGAAGCAGGCAGTGTCTTGTTCTGTTGTGCAGAGGGATGACATGATACATGTCAAAGGCTGGATTCTCTAGAAATGCAAAATTAGTGGCATTTTATCTATCTGGAAGTTTATATCAAGACAATGGCCCATACAGCTGTAGAAATGAGCAAGTTTCAAGACAAAGAGGTTCCAAGTCTGTGGATCAGATGTCAAGTGGGAGGCTTTTCCTGACTTCTGTAGCTATAGTGATGAAACCAAAGCTGATCCGCAGGGAGACAATACACTTTAGGCTGTCAAGGCCTATGAATCCAAGGTCAGCCATACAGGCTTGTGGCTGCAGAGGAGAACGAATCCAAGATTGGCAAGCCACCCATCAACTCCCTGCATTGCAGGCAATGTAGCACACTGTTGGCTCAAGTCTAATGAACTGGAGGTCACATGTATATTTGAGCTACCTTCTGTTGCTATTTTGGTGACCTCAAGTGTTGCAAGTAGCCTCTGAAAATGCCATGCAATGCTAATCGTCTTCCTGTGAGCAGTTAACCTCCCCAAGTAAACTGCATATCACAGTAAAAAGTGCTGTGCATAACTCCAGAGGATTTATGACAGCACCAACCAAGGAAATCATGAAAGAGATTGTGGACAGGGGAGAAATTTGGGGAGTGAAAGGTTTCAAGAAAGGGATCTTGGAGAAGTTCAAGCACTATTAGATACCACACTAGAGAAATTAAGAGAAGACAGCTTAACCAGTGCCAGACAATGAGGAAGAAACGCCATGAAACAATGTCAGAAATCAAATTGACAACCTGAATGCAGAGGTGATTATTTAGGGCTGCTTTTGATTTCTTTTACAACATGGACCCTTCTATGATACAGGCACAGAAACTAACGCAAAGCAGGATGAACTGGTGCCATATAGAAATATTTTGGGGGATATGAAAAGCAAATTATTAGCGATTACAAAGTGTTTCTGTAATGTTACATCAAGCATGCCTTCCTCTCCTGCCTCCCTTTCCACTGCTTCTACTTCTGCCACCTCTGAGACAGCAAGACCTACCCCCTTCTCTTCTTCAGCCTACTCCACATGAAGACGGTTTACACATAGAGGATGTACACTTATGGCCTTGATTAATACAGTACTGTACATGCATAGTTTATTCCTTATGATTTCCTTAGCATTTTTTCCAGCTTACTTTAAGAGTAACTTATACTGTAACACACAAAAGCTTCCAGTCAACATTAACCTTAGTTTTAGGAGAGTCAAGTTAAAAGTGGATTTTTGACTGCCTGGGATCATTGCTCCGAATGCACATGTTATTCACAGTTGGATTGTTTATCACACAACTTTTGAAATTTAACTCTTTACAAGTGTACAACTTTTGACAATTAATCTGTTCTGCAATTAATTTGTTAATTATACCCTTAATCAATGTAATTTTCGCTTGCCAACTGAAACTTAGTACTTCATAAGCAATGCTTCGTTCCACCTGCTCCATTCAACACCTCCACCCCCAATTTCTACCTTCCTCCAGTGTGTTAACCACTAATTAACTCTGCTTTCTATACATTTAATTTTCTTGTCTTTTTATAACAAGTGAGGTCATAGGACATGTGCTTTTGTAATTGCTTTATTTCATTCAGACATAAAATCTCCCAGCTTAATCCACAGTATAGTATTTATCAAGACTTCACTTTTACCGAATAGCATTCCATTGTGTGTACACATGTATTTCATTTTGTTTATCCATTCATCTGGCGATGGGCATTTATGTTGCTTCCATTTTTAGCTGTTATTAATAGTGTTGCAATGACACTGTTAATATTTTGTCGTGTGGCTTTTAAAAATTGTTCCGGGCATATGTATATATTCACACATTGATGAGATCATATTACACATGCTCATATATGCCTTACCTTTTTAAAAATTAGAGCAACATGAAAATATTTTCATATTATCATGCAACAAACTTCTTTGATAAAATTATTTTAAAAATAAATGAATTTATATCATTATTAGCATCTGCTTTATGGTATGTTTTCAACAGAATGTTGTTTCCTTTCTCTAATAGAGTAACAAAAAATTCTATTACAATTCTGTAGAATTCTATTATCCAAGGGAACAAATGTAAAAAGTCATATATCATAACATCTTTCAGTGGATGGTTCTAATGGATGACTTTATTCAAGAAGTAGACTCTGCACATGAACCAAATATTTGATTTCTTTTGAGTGTTTCCTTAATCTTTTCCTGGTTTTAAGATAATTTTGGTTTTTACTTATGTTCATATTAAAAATTAAAGTAGAACGTATGATTGTGTTAGAAAATGGTAATAATCAGATTACATAAACTGCTAAAAAATTTTTTTTTAATTTTGTAATTTTGATTGAGGGAAGAAAGTTCACACTAGTGGGAGCAGATAACAAACTATATCAGGTGGTAACACCCCAAAATGGAAAGCTCCGCTGGGCAGTTTTTGCAGTATGCTTTCTTTCTCCCTCTTCCCCCCCAACTCAGAGTTGGCACCTTGGAGCACTGCTTGGGAAGGTTCTTTCTGGTTACACTGAATTTTTTCATAAAAGCAATTTCAATCGAACATCGTTTTTGTGATGAATTGAGAGGGGTATACAGATGTGAAATGTTATTTCCTGCTCAGGAAAAATGACACAGAAACTATTGTGATGTTGAACACAGTTTATAAGGACAGGACTGTGGGAAAAACTCAGGTTTATGAGTGGTTTTTCTTGTTTCAAAAAAGATGAAATGTCAATTGATGTCAAATGTCATTCTAGATGTCCTTCAACTTCCCTGACAAAAATGTCAACAAAATTCAAATGTCATTCTAGATGTCCTTCAACTTCACAGACAAAAATGTCAATAAAATTCATGCACTTGTACCCCCAAACTGATGACAGTCCCATTGAAAAGATGGGGAAGTTAATTGGACTATCTTGGAGTTCTGTTCAGTGAATTTTAACAGAAGATTTGGGAATGAGAAGGATTGTTACAAAATTTGTACGTTGGGTTTTGACTGAGCAGGAAAGTGTCAAGTGGAAACATGCCGTGCTTTGAAAAAAGTGACCCAGAGTTCCCCCCACCCCGCCAAGGTCATAATTGGTGACAAGACAAGACATGTGTTATTCTTACAACCTTGAAAGCTAACATCAATCAGTGGAAGACATCATCGCCACCTGACCCCCCCCCCACCCCAAAGCTCATGAAGTGAAATAAAAAATCAAGACCATACTCATTTATTTTTGATGTGAGGATAGTGCATTTGGAATTTGTTCCACCAGGTCAGACTGTTAATCAAGCATTCTAATTAGAGGTTCTAAAGAGATTGTGAGATTGTGTAATAACGTACAACAAAATGAGCCTGATTTAAGGCAGATGGATAACTGGTTTTGCCACCACAACAATGCACTTGTTCACACAGCCATCTTAGTGCATCAGTTTTGGGCAAAAAAATCAACATGCTTCTTTTTCCACGCAGCTTACCTAATCTCATGGTATGTGATTTCTTTTTGCTTCCATGAATGAAGGACATGAAAGGACAGTGATTTGAGGGCTTAGAAGAGCTAAAGGGGAAAAAAAATGAAGGAGGTGCTGATCAGCCATCCAAACAGAGGAGTTTGAAAAATGTTTCTCAGAATGAAACTGCAGATTTGACAAATGTCTTAAGTGGAATGGAGAGAATACTTTAAAGGTGATAAGGTGTGTGTGTGTGTGTGTGTGTGTGTGTGTGTGTGTGTAAAAAAGAGTTTTATATAAAGGGTAACTGTACATTAAGAAAGCATCCCAACCCAGTCCAAGCCCTTAAGTCTGATATTAGCCCATATGTCTGATACCAATCCATAGTCTTCAGACTCACGGAGCCCATGCAAAGACGCTGAATGCAGATGATCACAGTCCAGTGGGTGGGAAGTCTTTGGATCTGGTGGCCTTGTAAGCATCTCAGCACTGGCAGGGCTTCTCCAGCTTCAGAAGTGTGGTTGTGTCAGGGTAGGGTCATGTAGTTTCTCCAGGGCACGAGCATAGTTCCATGTGTCTTGACCTTTGCAATATCTCCCAGGGAGTGAGCAGAGAGAGTGTGTGTCTTTGAATTCCAAGAAGGAAAACCAAGAGTTTCCCAAGAATCCTTAGGGGAAGGCCATGATAAAGTTGCTTTGTTAAAAAATGTAAACACACACACAAAGATTGAAACATATAGCTGGGGGGGATGCTGTGTTGTTGTTGTTGTTTTGTACCCCATCATATATAGGTGGTCTCATCATATGGAGCTGTGCTGAATGGGATTAAAACAGATGGATCCTGATAGGAAGGGAGAAAAATGTGGAACTGAACTTCTTAAAAGGTCGGACTGGGCTGAGCCCCGGTGGCGTAGTGGTTGTGCGCGGGACAGCGGCCCACTGGGATGGAAGTTCAATTCCGGCTCCACGGAGCAAAGGCCGGGCCTCTTACTCCCACCACCTGAGGGCAGTGATGCCTAATTAAAAAAAAGGTCGGACTTACCAGACTGGTTTGAGACTAGCAGCTTCCTTGAGGCTATCACCCTCTATGGCTATACATGCAGAGTCAAGTAATAGATGGGCTCATATAATCAGTACCTGTGAGTAGTGTACACCTTTAAAACACCGTCCATAGGAGTCCAAATGATCGACAACGACTTTTAAAACAAGCATGATAGAGTCATGGGCTGGGGAAACCAGGTTATTGGAAATACCCAGAAAGAAGTTATTGAGAATTTAAAAACACATTATGAAAAATGTGAGCAGGATCGGGAACAATTTATATTTTGATTGCTAGTGGCAACTTAATTGGCTGTGTAAACTTTCACTGAAAACAGTACATATATTTTTTCAAGGTGAGAAACTTGAATAAATAGATTGTGTAAAGTTTAGTGTTCTTGTGCTTTACTTAGGAGTCCACTCTTCAAAGTCTTTAACGTGCTGACGGCAGGTGTGGGGATCTAGAGTACAGACTAGCGAAGATGTGGGTCAACATTAAGAATCCTGGAGCAAAATAAAGTGAATTTATAGTAGAAGCTTGGAATATAACTGAAGCATGGATAGTCATTGCTTTTACATTGTTTCCTAAAACCTTGGTTTCTTTAGGCATAAGCAAAACAGAGGGAAAATCATGTGAAAAGTAAAATTTAATCTGGATGAAAACATACCGCAACTGATTAAGCCAATATGAATAGTATTGCAGAGTAAGGTCTTTTGCCCTGAAGAGACTAGTTTGTCTTCCTTGTAAATAATGTGATGATGATCTAAGGAAGTTGCCTCAAATGAGGTTAGGCAATCATCACATGACTCTAAGCCACGAGGCACTGAAAAGACTCATGTTTGCATCATAAGGATAAAGCAAATGCAGAAGACAGCAGAGCCCAACAGGCACAAAACTTAAATGTAGGCAACTCAAGTGTTGTCATTTAAAAGTCATTCAACCCAGAACATCAGAGCTGACAGAAATCTTAAAGGTCGCTGAGTCCCTTCACTTTACAGATGGGGAAACAGGGACACAGAGAAGTCAGGAAACATAGTCTCACACTACATCCAAGAGTACCGTACAGAATCCAGGTCTCTGACAGCAGAGCTTGGGTTGGACGACTGCATCTCCTCCCTTGGATTATTGACCTAGGCTCCTTAAAATAATTCTCTGCTTATCTTTCCTCCTATAATAAATGTATAAAATTATAAATCTAGTACAAAGGAATCCTATAGCTCTACTTGGGAAAAAGTTCAATGGGCATCTAAAACAATATTCAATGGGCACTGAAATTATGTAAATAAAGTCATTTTTTTGATAAAAGTGTGCAGAAATTATGACTGTTCCTCAAGTCTTTCTAACCAAGGCTCTGGGGATGAAAGACAAGGGGCATATGAAAAGGTGGTATCACACACAAATATTTACAACACACGCAGACCAAGCATACAGATAAAAACAGACCATACTTATTCAAAGATATGAAATTGGGGCTATAGAAGAAGTGATTAGAAAGCCTTCTTTCACTCATTTCAAAATATCAATGAGAATAATTTACCTTTTTCTAACTATTTGCTAGTCATTTGTTTTCTCACTAAGAATTTACTGGTTCCCCACCCCACCCCCCAAAAAAACCGGGCAAAGGATTTGAAAAGGCAGTTTACCAAAGAGAATATTCAAATGACCAACATGTACATGAGAAGATGTTTACCAGCATTGGCCCACTAGCGCCCACGCCCATCGAGCTGATTCTGACCCACGGCGACCTGCAGCACAGAGCAGACCCACTCCACGGGGTTTCTGAGGCTGCCTCGTCTTTCTCCCCTGGAGCGACTGTTAGATTCTCATTGGTGCAACTAGAAGTCCAAAGCATAACTAGATAGGGAGAGGTAAGTCCAAACTACAAAAAAAACTGCACATCCTACACCCCGCCCCATGGAAAAAACAGAAAGTGAGTTTTGGGGTAGTAATGGAGAAACTGCAACCCTCATTCATTCATTGCTGGTGGGAATGTAAAATGATATAGTAGCTGTGAAAAGCAGTCTGATGATTCCTCATACAGTTGAACATTGAACATCCGTATGACTCAGGCAGCCCCAATCCTAGGTATGTACCCCAAAGAAGACAGGAATGCAACCAGAAACCTGCTAATTGCAGAACTTTTCACAATAGCTAAACGTGTAGAATAAATAAAAGCTCATCAGGAGATGAATGACAGAGTGAAATGCGGCAGATACTTACAATGGCATATTATGCAGCCATTCAGGAGAAATGAAGATGGACACATAACATAACAAGGATGAACTTTGAAAACATAATGCTGGATGCAGTAAGCAGTCAGAAAAGGACAAATATAGTGTGCTCACTCATAGGAAACAAGGAAAAATAAAGCAACCAAAGATTAGTAATGGACACCAGAGAGGGGAGAAATGGAGGGGAAAGAGTTTTTGCTTGACAGGCACGGAGTTTACGTTCACGGTGGTGGACAATTCTGGATGAGAGTGATAACGATGGCATAAGAAGAAAAAGAACCAATAGCAATGAATTGTAAATGTGGATGTTGTGCTATTCAATGCTTTAATATTTCCTTCACAATGAAAAATAAAAAGAGAAATACCACAAATAGAACTTGCTAGGTGTTTTTTATGTTTCCTAAGCACTGAGAATTCAAATAGGAAAAGACACCATTTCACGGTTGAGTTCGGTCTAGTCGAAATCAGAAGGTAAAAGGCAGCCAGCAGGCTTGGCTCACATCACAGTTGACCACACATCTGATTTTTAGAAAGAAAAGATTTCAACAGTATTGTACTTGGCCAGTTCTTCATTTGTCTGTTTTCTCAAAATGTTTAAGGATGCTTTATTTCTGATTCTGTCCCCCCTGGGAATTTAACACTGAGCTGTTAATTCAATTTAACAAAGAATACTATTGTCTTTCTGCCAAATTAGTAGCATATTTATATACAAGAGCCCCTCTAGCTAGTGTAACTCAACTGCTAGCACACACTTTTGAATACTGATGAGAATAAAGAAAGGGCTGAGTGTGGTAGCCAGTAGAAGGCTGTTAGCTTATTCTTCTATGTAAGTTAACTAGTTTATTGATGTACATGGTACATTTATATAGAGAACTCTAGAGCTCCTGGTTGCAGAAAATATAAAGTTTAAGAAACTGATACCTATCTAGGTGTATTAATTTTTATAAAGTCAACAAGTGTTTGCTAAATTCAGGGAGAAACTCTCCAACACCTGTATTATAGTCTGGAAAACTATTTCTAAATTTGTGACCATTCTTTTTATAGGAATCTGTTATTCATTACATTAGAGATCATTATTTACATATCACATGTAAAGTTTATAAAAAAGCCATTTTCCACTTTTAAGGAAAGCTAAAAATGGACAGTGGTCAAGGAAGCAGGAGCTGGATGTTGTTGTGTTGCTAGGTGCTGTGACGTCGGGAAACCGTTGGAAACACTGTCTGCGGCTAACTGTCCATTGCACTGTAAAGGAAGGTTGATTTGTTGAATCTTCACTGAATAGATAGGAGTTGGGTCAGAACACTAATGCTACTATGGACTCCAGCTACTGTGGAAAAAGTCTTGAATCTCAAGCATTTCTGGAGCTTAACAGCAGAAATACTAGCATAGCTAGTCCTCTGCAGGTGGCTCTCCTTTGAAAAAGAACTCAGTGAGAAAGATCATTCAACAATAATGCACACATCATTTTAAAATAAATGGACCTTGAAGGTTTTGAAATTCAGGGTGTCAGAGAGCTGAGTGACTAAATACGAGGCTGCAGACTGGGAACCGCAAGGTTAGCAGTGCAAACCCACTCGCTGCCCCTCAGAGAGATGCAGCCTTGGGCAGCCTAGACAAAGTGGTGATGGACTCGACAATGGTGGGCTTTTTAAACATAACAACACTAAATGCACAGAATATTATCTTCTGAAAGGTTAGTCTCAAAGCTACTTAAAATATGTATTTCTTTCCAGTGCTTATTTGATAATTAAACACAATAGCACTCGATGGCTTAGAAAAATACACTTTTTTCCTCATTAAAATTACTATTAGTGGAAATCATATCAAATCAATGGATAGAAGATTGACTTTTCAAAAGTAAGCACTATAGAAGGGTGTGGTAAATTCTCATCAGATGATGTGTGATAACTGAAAGCTGTTGTCAGTGATCTTAACTTCATACCTTTTTTTAAAAAAAAAAAGTCATTTTATAGGGGGCTCTTACAACTCTTATAACATCTCACACATCAATGAAAACTATGAGCTGGTTGTAAGAAATAGATGTTTATTGCCTAGTGGCTTGAAGGAAATGGTATGCTCAATGCAATGGATGGATGGAATGGGACCATCATAGAATTTTCTATTTTGATGACAGCTAGATTAATAGGTGGGGTAGACAGTGTAAGAGACACTCGAACACTGTTGAAAATGTACTAGAAAATCACAAAGCCACCGCCATTGAGTCAATTCTGAGTGCCAGTGACTCTCAGAACAGAGCAGATCTGCTGCTTTGGATTTTCAAGGTCATGAATCTTTACAGGAATAGAAAGCCCCAAGTTTCCCCCTCAGTGTAGCTGGTGGGTTTGAACTACCGACCTTCTGGCTAGAAGTTTCGCACACAGTCCACTGTGCCATCAAGGCTCCTTTATAATGTATGAGAAAAACGGCATTGATCCAAACTCCTCTAACAAATTAAAGTAGAAAGTCATATTTCGATGAGCCACCTTGGGTAGAACACAAGACCCCCCAAATAGATACATTAATAACAATATTCTTGTGCGCCATTCGGTCAATTCTAACTCTTGCTGATCCCGCGGTAACAGTA
>PVJH01011578.1:0-68179 GCA_004026705.1 Nesogale talazaci | reverse complement strand
GTGCCTTTTCTCAGAAGAAATGAGACAGAGACGTGCCGCCAGCAATGAGAAAGAATACACCGTCGCTCCGACCCTTCATTAGTCAGAGGATCTGGGCAACAGCAATGCTACTTGTGTACGGTCTCTGCATGAAAAACTGTTTTCAAAGGTAACCTTGCCAAGGGCTATGTTCTGTCTTGGCAAAAGGAAGCAAACTTTACTTTTCTACCAATCGGTTTGCTCTGCATGAGAAACAGGTGTTAAGGTATGAGACGGGGCTTGGAGCAGTAGAGACATAAAATTCACCCAAAATAAGTTTCATCTGAAAAAACAAAAAACAAACCCCCCCCAAAACACAACTTGGAGATAGTAAGCCTGCAGGGCTGACATGTTTTTGCAAAATGCAAATCATGAAAACTGGTTAAGGGATTAAATGCTCTTTTGCAAAAGTGACCAGGGAGATTAAAATCATTAATTAAAATCATGTAAATAATTTTCTGAAAGAACTCTCCCTTTTTATCTCATAGGTTTCAAGCAGCCTAATGCTAAAAAGGTTTAGTCTCAGAAGAGATTCTCTAATTAAAACTCAAAATCTAGTATAATTAATAAGTGTCAGTCTGCAATCTCAACCACTTAGTAAAGGCAGAGAAATCAAATGCTGATGTCTTATAAAAACTCTAATGAAATTTCCAAGAAAATGAAAATTTCCAAGAAAAATCTTATAAAGTCTATTTCCTGTCTACAATAGATGTCCCATAGGAGACAGGAACTTGTTAAATGGTGAAATATTTTTTTTACCACTTCCAATCCCTATATGCCAGTTGTATTCATTTTTATGTTCAAAACAGGGCATAGAACAGATTCTTCCTGGTTTGGTCACAGGAAGTGAAAATTTTTTAAATTTAAAATTTGGGTCTATTGAACGACGCTCAGAACACAAAAAATTATGGTTCCAACAAAACCCTGCTAGAAACTTACCATAAATCTCCTTCTTAGAAATCAGGAGCAGCCTGGACAACCAGATCTCCCACCCAGCAGAGTTAAAAAGTGTGAGATTCTCCACAGTCCTGCCCCAAATTCAATCTTGTGCAAACAGCTCTTGAAATGGCTACCAATTCTAAGTCTCCCTTCTCAGAGCTTTCACCTATCACTTGCCCATCCGGGTTGTTGTTGTAAGCTATCCAGAATTTTAAAATTCAGTTTATTCACGTTTCCCTTCAGCAGCCATGTCTGAACAGGTTCAAACTAGTTAGAAACCTTGCTTTGGAACTGCAAGTCCACACAAAAGCCTGCATTTACACTTGTAAGTGTCAAAGTCCCCCACCCCTCCCCTTGTCCTCTTATCCTCATCTCTTAGAGGGTCAGAGGACAGAGGGAAACCCCTCCAGGGATTTCCTACTGACTCGGGGGCAACAGCAATCGGACTCAAGCACAGTCACAATTGTGGGGAGGGGGCAGCAATGGGCGCTGGAATCAACATGACCACACGTAACAACAACAGAGCCAAATGGCAAAACTCATTATTTAGGAATTTCACAGGTTGTTTACACAGTCTCCATCCTTACTGCCTGCATCTGAGGGCAGCCTAAGTGTTTAGAACTGTACTCTTTACATTCCAAGACACAGCTGATGGAACTGGGAGAGCTGGGTTTTCAACTATGGCTTTTAAGTAGATGGCTTGGGGCTGCATAGGCATAGTCATGAGTCATGTCCGTCAGCTGTGCCCTGAGTGTCTGGGTCAGAAGGCCCTAGACCACTTCTGTTAACTCCTTGATCTAACACACTGCAGGTGCCCCAATCGCAGTCCTGGTCAGGCTTCTGTAGTCTCACCTTCGAATGCTGTGTGCTGATCTGCCACTAGCCCGGAATTGGTGAGCGTTTCCTTTGTTCTACAGCCGATTTAACGAGGGCCCTGCCTGTGAATCCTTGAGTGCCATTATGACCTCCTGATAAAGGCCTTCCTCATCTAGAGGATGTGTCTACTATATCTTTGTCCCTTTTAAGACTCAATAAATGTCCTCCTTCAATTATATCTGAGATTGGGGTCTTTTTTGTGCACTTCATCAGCAATGAACACCCAGCTGTCTGTTTTAGGGTCTTCTTCACTTGCAAAGAGCTACCTCACCCCAAGCAGCAGCTGGCAACAGTGATAGAATGTAGTGGATTAAATCGTGTCTCCCAACATTATGCATTCTGCAGCGATTCTTTGTATTATGAGCGAGACAGGGTTTGTGTAGGGTACGACTTGAATCAATCTCTTTTGAGATATAAAAGAGATTAAAGAAGCATTCAAAAGGAAGTGAGCCAAGAAGAGATGGCAAGCCACATGAATACTGCACAGAAGCAGAAGGTCAGAGAGATAAGGGCTTTCGGGGGCAGTGGGCGCTGGGGGCCTGGAGAGGAAGCCTTCTCCTAGAGCTGGGACTGTGAATTTAGACGGTTAGCCTCCAAAAATGTAAGAAAATGAATTTCTGTTGATTAGAACCACCCATATGTGGCATTTCTGCTATAACAGCACCAGTAATGAAGACATTGAAGCATAGTTGACAATTCCGTCTGATGCAGGATGCAGGACATCCAATGGGACAGACGGTTCTTGCTCCAGACTTCCCTGCTGGGTTGGAATGAGCTTTTGAAGAGCCTGTGTCACAGTTAAATTTTTTCTCTCTGCCCCATCTTTTTTCCTGTATGCTTCCTTTCACAGGTGCCAGTCCCGAATAAACATCTTTTCCTCTACCTCCGTCTCATTGCCTGTTTTCAGAGGACTCGCCAGTGACTTACAGAATGTCCTTTTTTATATTTTTTTACATTTTACAACTGATTACAAGAAAAACAAAAACCTACATGGAATAATGCAAGAGAACCCCCCATTCAATACTTATGGTCAACATACATAATACAGATTTCCTTCTGCCTCCCCAGAGGCATAATCTTTTGATAATAGACTATCCTTTCAACCACATCCAAGTCTAGGTGAGAAGGGAAGACATTATTTAATAAATTGGAGGAATACAATTAAGTTGACTGAGAATCTACTTAAAATTGACAAAGTCTGTGAGTAATGTGAGATTTCCCATGAGTCAACGGTTAGCTTGCTTCCCCCTTTAGTCATTTTAAATGTTGCAACAACACCTTTTTTTCTCATTATTGCCCTTTTTTTATTAAAGGGGATTTGATGTATTATCTTGGTAAGAGTTTAAGTATTTAAGTCATGGGAAATAGATGTCTTCCATCAAAATTTGCTGTGAAGCAAATTTCTTTTAAGTGAATCCTATTTTTTTAATTAACATTATACTGTTGGAGATCAATTGGACAATAAAAAGACCACACCTGGGAATGCAGACTTTCTTAACAACTAATATAGTTAACGGCATAAATAACTTTGGTAAAACAAATAATTCGGGGCCTCTCTTCTGATTGCTTCACTGAAACACGTCTTGCTCTGATCAACAATGGACACCATGACTACTCCTCAATGCTTTCTGTTGACTCTCGAAACGTTATTAATCCCTTGACGCTTCCTTTTCACTGACTTTGCTATTTTCTTGCTTGGTTTTGATTTTGTTCGCCAGGAAACACCTGAAGCTCATGACAGAGGGCCGAACACACTAAATGCAAACCCAAGACATATGTGCTGACTAGATAGGCAATAAAATAAAAATACAGTTAATAAATACAAGTGTAATTTTATTTGAATATGCTTGAGTGCAATGAAAGCAATGCAAAGTACCTGTTGGGTATCATCACGTCTAAAGAATCTTATAAAATAAGATTTGTTTTGATATATCATTGATATCTTTAAAAATAGCTCCTATGTACAAAAGTTTAATTACAGCACACCAAATGGGTGGCATTCACTCTCAAACATCTATAACCTCTCTTCCTATTTTCCTTCATGAGACACAGGCTCACCAAATAGCCTGAATTAAGCCCAGCTCTCCTAAGATGTCTTTTCTGACTTCAGTACTGAATCTCACACACACACACACACACACACACACACACACACACACACACACACACATCCTTTCTTCTTCTTTTTTTTAATCAATACACTATTTCTTATAGCAAGAACTGGTCTTTTTTTTTTTTTTTTTTCTGTAAAAGTTCTGGGGCTCAGCCCCGGTGGCAAGTGGTTGAGTGCGGGACTGCAGCCCGTGGGCTTGGCGGTTCAAATCCAGCGGCGGCTCTCAGGAGCAGCACAGGGTAGCACCCACGACCACCAGAGGCAGTGATGACAAAAAAACAAAAAACCAAACAAACAAAAAAAAAATTTTTTTTTTTAAGTTCTGATAGTAAATAAGCTTTACTGGCATCTTAGTCTCTGTTGCAACTTCCCAACTCTACCGAAAAATATAAAAGTATCCATAGAATATACACAAGCCAGTCAGTTAGGTTTTGTTGCAATAAAACTTTGTAGACACCGAAAAATAAGTTCGATTTAATTGCCATGTGTCACAAAATTTACTCATACACGCACACAGAAAAAAATCTTTGAAAAATATATAAATTGTTTAAGCTAGCTAACATACTATAAATCAGGTGTTATGTCAATCCATGCAAAACATCAGTATGTCAGTTAGGCCCCTGAAGTTGCAGTTTGTTGACATACTAGGGATTTCAAACTCTGCATGACACAAGGTGACTTTAATTGGCATATCCCAAGTATCCGGCTCTGTTGTTCGGGTGGCTAGCTTTTAGTAAAACACATACACTTTCATCGTACACTAAAACGATTACACTGGTTGGAAGTAACCAATGGACTCTTTGTGCCACCATGCTTGTTGCTTTGATTTCACTAGGAGGTGGAGAGCGAGAAAGACCTGCTTGAATGGCAAACTTCACCTGCTATCTGAATTTAACTGAAGGCTATCTCACTGTGACACTGGGAGGGCAAGTGGAGATGGCAAAAGAAATAAAACCCTGGGCTGAGCCCCGGTGGTGTAGTGGCTGTGCACGGGACTGCGGCCCACTGGGATGGAGGTTCAATTCCAGCAGCGGCTCCACAGGAGCAAAGGCTGGGCCTCCTACTCCCACCACCAGAGGGCAGTGATGCCCAAAAAAAACAAAACAAAAGAAACAAACAAAACCCTATCGCATGCAATTAATCTCTGTGAAGATCAATATTTTCTGACATGTGCAGCCTGAATATAACATGGAGACTGAAAGATAAGGCAAAAATAAAGCTGTCAATACTCCCAGAACCTGTAGCTTAAAAACTAATGATGGCAATAATAACATGACAGTATTTAACACGGGGTTCATATTATGGAACAATCCCTCTGAAACTTAGCTCCCCCACCACCCCCAAGCCTTTCAGTGAAACAGCCTCTCTTTGTTCTTGAATAAATAACTTCCTGAGTAAATATTTTATGTTTCAACTTATGTGAAAAAATTGTAGCAATAAAATCACATTTCTTGTTTCTCTATGTTGCCATTTCACATACAATTTTATTTGAAATGGAGTTTCTTTTAAGTTTCTTTCTTTCCCTTTAATCATTAATAACACACCATCTACTCTGATACTTTATTGCATGTCTCAAATAACATCACTTCTTCTCAAACTTGGTTGCTAAATGTGCTCCTTGAGGACAGGATCAGGCTTTATGTTTCTCCCATGCCCTAAAACATGGATCAGCACACCATAAAACAGTGGTTCTCAACCTTACTAACGCCAGGACCCTTTAGGACAGTTGCGGTGACCCCCCCCCCAATAAAATTATTTTCATTGTTATATCTAACTGGAATTTTGCTATAGTCACGAATCGAGTGACCCCTGTGAAAGGGTCCTTCGACCACCAAAGGGGTCTCGAGCAACAGGTTGAGAACCACTGCAAAATAGGCTCCGAGGACACAGACGGAAGGGAACTATTAACCTAATTGGGGAATCCCTAAAACAAAGTTTGGCTTAACTTTCAATTACAGGGAGGTAGATGTACAAATTCCGGGGAATTTTAAAAAGTTCAATCCCTTATATTGAATGTATGTAGGTTGTTGTTTTTAGTTGCCAGAGGGGTTTAACGTATAACAGAAGAAACTGCTTCTTGGCTATGTGCCACCTTCATGGCCTTTGGTATAGTATAGGGCAACCCTTTGGGCTACAGTAAAAATACTGTCTAACATGTGTCCTTTACTTGTGTGTGGAATGCCTTTACCTAGAAACATGGTATCCTTTCTCTTGTGATTTTCCAGTGTTAGCTTGTAACACCATTAGGCAGTGGGCTAGGTAATGAAAAAAATAACTGTGACTTTAGACATCAGGTCTTTTTTCATTTCATATAACTCATACAAAATTGTACCTGAATATGCCAGCCCAAATTAAGTTGCTGTCACGGGCTGTTGTCGTGGAGGATCAAAGGATTCTCCAAAGGCTTTTGGGAACCTGTATGTCTCTGCCGTGCAAAGGAACGTGGGAGGACAGCATAAAACAGACCATCAACCGCCTCAAGACGAGTGTGAGGCTAACACTGAGTGAGCCTCTGTTTACAAAACTGTGAAATTTACAAAATCGAGAGTTATTTTCTTTCCACTGTCAAGAGTCATTGAAAGGTCTCGTGAAAGGCCTTCTCTGGAATGAGTACACACACAGGTCTTTTCAATTACTTACCAGAGGGATGAATGGTTCCCAGAGGGAGCGGAATGAAATAAACACTAACTACTAGATTTGTGCACAGTGCTAAGATGTATTATATATCTTAGAAAATTGGACTATTAGTAAGTACCCTTCTGGGTAGTCAATTAAAATTCAATTTTTACAATCTATTAACAAAACCAGTAAACATTGCATAGCTGAAAATATGCCTTTTGCTGTACATTACATGCCAGAATAAACTTTTAAGAGATAATGTTCTCACTAAAACTCTTAATCTTTTTTTTTTTTTAAATCAGGAGTAGATATAATTATCTTCCCCTAAAAATACTGCCCCCTAGAGTTTTAAAGGAGAACTCAAGCCTGTCCTGAACTTCACCTTACATTTTGGAAGTAATTTACTAAGAAAAAACAAAACTTTATGAGGAAGCTGAGTCGAATACACTGATGTGGAGCATTTAAATGATTACTACAGAAGATTCCCTTTGAATTTCTAATAAGGAGCTCATTTTGGAATATATCCAAAAGCTGAAAAGGCAATTTACACTGCAAGACATTCCCTAAGGGTCACCAATGAAAAAATAGTTTATCACACAGCAGTTAGCATCTCAGAAGAATTTCCTTTACTACCCATTCAAGTTCACAATCATACACTGACAGTTTTTAACATCTTTTGATTTAGTAATTTCACTGCATTTAGATTGGCAGAGATTATATGCAGACCTCAGAGTTAAGTAGGTGGATCTGTCTAAGGGTAAGTACAATAGAATAAGATTTTAGATTTTTAACTCAGTGGGGTGTCTGTGTTTCATTGTAATGCTTAACTTTATTTCAAGATGCAATGTAAATGTATGATAATGTGGAAAGAAAAAGCATGATTTTTAAAAATCAAAGCTATTAAGTACTTAGAAAACCAGGGAGCTGGGATACATGTGCATTTACTATAGACCTTAATCCTAGGTATTCCCCTTTGGCATTCGTCAAGCACTCTGTGCTTCAAAATCTGTGCTTGCACATAGTAGGCTGTTTGAAGGCCCTGGAGCTTTATGAGGAACACGTGGGAATGCTTAGTCCATCAGAGAGATGTGCAGAGTAAGCTCACTCTCCCATAAGATGAAAATGGAGAACACAAATGGAACAGAGCAATTTAAAGAAATTTCGAATACAGTATAACTACCAGACATGGGTTTACTTCACTAAAGCACAGGCACACAACACAATCTGTGACCCTTAGGAGCGAAGGTCTTTTCCCATTATTTACATGTATAAATTAAGCTCCAGGCAACAAGTGAGGAACACCCAGGGAAAAGCTCTCATACCCAAAGATGCTTCAAAAACAAAACAAAAAAACAAGTTCCCAATAAAAATGATCAAATGAGATATATAGCTCTCTCTCATATATCCAGAAAGCTTTCCAGATTTGGGTAACTTGTTGAGTCTTTTATTATTATTACTGGCATATAAATCACATAATACACATTTCAACTGTTCGATCCTATTAAGAAGAGTTGTACAACCATCACCACAATCCATTTGAGAACATTTTCTTCTTTCTTGTAGTCACTGTTGTTAGTGCTCCCACCTCCCCCCAATTTCCCCGGCCATGTCCCTAGGTAATTACTAATCCAGGACCCTCTCCATTGATTTACTTATGCAGAAAACCAACTTGGAGATTCTATGCGGGAAGAACAGCTATTAAGTTTTCAGGTCTCCCTAATGCATAAAGGAGAACAGGGTTACCAGAAGGACAGGAGCTGGTGGAACCCGCAGGACTACGGGGCACTTAGTCACCCTTCAGGCCTGGAAGGGGACAGAGCCTGATTTAGAATACCAAGGATTTAAGACCAAAAGTGCGGCACTGATCCAAGGACAAAGTATCCACGGCTAGGGGGAGTGGAGAGGGGGAGAGAGGGGCTGTGTGGACAAGGACACATAGGAAGGAAGTGGGGCAGTTCTGGCAAATTGAGGGAAGTGCGGTAGATGAGTTGCAACAAGGTGTATGAATTATTGAACGCAAAATCGATGATCTGTTCTGTAAACCGTCACCTAATTCACAGTAAAACTTGAAAAGAAGAAACGAGCAGGAGCACCCCTCCTATAAACGGCAGCAGGATAAGTATATAACACTGTTTGGGCAGCATTCGCCATTTGGAAAAATAACGCAGGGTTTCGCTCCATCATTTTTTCCTCTGCATGAGGGAACTTCAAAAAGTTCACAGAAAAATTCTATTATCTTTCATTTCTACTTTTAGAGGAACTTTTAAAGTATACCAAAAGTATTTCCAAGCTCCATTCTGCTCATTCTTAATGATAATAAATATTTCCAAATTGCTCATTCACCTATAAAGAATGTGTCTGTTGTTACATAACACAAACCAAGCTGTAACTGTGTCCCTACTCTTATGAGCTGCTCTTTGTACCATCATGTTGATTCTGATGCATGACAAAACTCACAACAGAAGGAAAGCTACTGCCTGTCCTGAACAACCTTCACAAGTGTGGCGATGTCTGAATCCACGGCTGCCACCAGTATGCCAAACATCTCTCTTACAGCTTGTTGTTGTTTGTTTTTTTATGATCTCTTCCAAGTATGATGTCCGCCTCCTGGGATTGGACAATCCTGATGATGTGTCTGACAGTCTTACCATCCTTACTTCTACGGAGTACTGGCTATTCTTGTTGCAGAACAGATTTGCTTGCTCTGATAGTCCATGGTTTAGTCAACATTCAACTAAGTATTTCACTGTTGTACGAGACCTCTTTAAAGTGCTGAAACAGCAAACATGTGGCTGAGGGAGGAGCACTTGACCTCCGTCATGATATTTTCAATCACCTCATATGGAAATGAAAGCTGGATATAGAAAGACTTGATGCCTTTGAGTTATGATGTTGAAGAATGTAGCATATATAATGGACTGCTAAGGGAACACAGACTTTCTTATGGGTGAGAGGTTTTGTTGTGCTATTGAAAATGTGAAACGCTCACATTCTGCTTCTAAAAATGTCATCTAAACCAGAGCTACACAAATTTATTTGTCCAACCACCCCCTTTACAGAATAAAATTATACAAAACCTCCTTGGCAATTAACAACTTTTGTTCGGCAGCCCATAAGCCAGGATAAAGTGTAGCCATCTGCTTTGCCAGTGCTTTCCCACTGCCAACCATTCTAGCGCTCTCAAGGGGCGGAATCGATCACTTTGCGAAACACTGCTCTAAACCATTTCTCAAACTCATAAAAAACTCTGTTATGAAGCCCCATTTAAGCCTTGGTGGCAACAGGGTATATGTTGGACTGCTCATCACAAGGTCAGCAGCTCAACAAGGCTTGTTGCTCCCATGAAAAGTTAGTCTCAGAAACCCACAGGGCAGTTCTGCTCTGTCCTATGGGGTCTCTACGAGATAAAGTCATTTTTAAGGATTAATTATCATTTGAGTTTCTATGATTAAAAATCCTGGAGAGGCTGAAGCAAAAATGAGGACAATTTTAACAGCACAGAATTTGAAAATGTAAACGAATGAGTGACCTTCTATAAAAAAACAACCTACTGTTTACTTTGGCGAACTTACTCCTTATGCATTTTCCCAGAGCACTTTAAATTCATTGGGAAGCACTGCTACCAATTCTTACACTAAGGAGGGGAAAAAAAATTTCCTTCTCTGGCAAAATATGAGAAGTGATATATTTAACTTCCCTATTTTATATATATGTAAATTCTTTTAAAGAACAAATGTGCCATTTGTGATAGTCACTTGAAAATCTTAGCTGTCATATGTTTACATCTCTAAGGAGAAATGTGGCTATTTCTTTCTATGCATACTTAGCTTTATACAGCTGTCCTGAACTCCAAAGCTGAAGAGGTCAAAGCAGCTCTTACAAACACTGTCAGCAAGCCAAACGGTATACTTCATGAAGTTAGAACGAAGAAAGAACTCAGATGCTTCCTCACTGACTGCATGGCATTTAACGAACCCTTAGCACACTGCTCAGGAGTTGCTGCTGTCCTTGTCGGGGGCCGGACAACAGGGCCTCATCGTTATAGAACTGATTAACGGACCTTTCTCCCAAGGAGGAGTCAAGTTGCTCTGAACCACTCCCCTTTTTGTGAGCAGCCAAGTGCTTAGCCATTGGGTCACATAAGAAAAAGGACAGCACGTCTTTGCAGCATGTGGGGTGAAAGGTGCTCCAGTGAGGCAGGGGTTCAAATGTTCAGCTGCTCACCCACAGGCCAGCAGCTCGACCTCACCAGCTGGTCCGTGGGAGAACGACTTACCAGGTTGTTTTCGATGATGGCTAGAGCCTTGGGAACCCGTGAGGCAGTTCTACCCTACCCTACAGGGTCTCTTCCCGTTGCTGTCTTCTCAATGACCATGGGAAGATATGGGGAAAGGCAAACTACACAGGCTTAGACAGCTTATTCTAGAAAGCAAGTTGAAATAAATTGGTGACAGTGGAGTCTCCTCTAGCCCTAACCATACGTTCTGCAGAGCAGCTATTCAAACAACCATTTCTGTTACCCAGCACCTAAACATTTCGATAGACTTCCAGTAACTGAGAGAGATGATTCTTCTGTTAATTAAACATATTTGAAAATAATATTTGTTGTGGTAAGAGTCTATTCTATATTAGGAACTCACTATGTACAATTTAACGCTGTCAATGTCAGGCCAGAGTAATAAAAGGAATATATAGTTATATTTTATTTCCAATAAGGGCCAATATGATGACAAAAGACATCATTCATACAGTTTCACCTTTGAGTCAGATGCCAGGACAAAATGACACAAATTCTCTGTTGGAAAGAGAATGAGAGGATTTTATGAAGAGAACTGTCTCCTTAGAAATAAGAAAAATTGATAAATGAATTTCCTAGACAGGTAAAATCAATGCCAAACAGGAAAATACTCTATGTGCCAACACATAACTTTAAAAGACATAAGATAAAATTGTTTTTAAAACTTTAAAATTCTAAGGAGCTGAAATGCTCTAAATCTGTTTAAACATAATGATTATCATATCAATCTAGTTATCCTCCTAGATATAAACTTACTGTTTTAAGACTGTCATGCTTATTTGCAATTCCATAAAGTTCAGGCATCTAGAAAATTTGAGCGATTTATTGCATATACAGAATATTTCATTGGACTTCCTTCATAACAAATGCTAGTTATCTGTTGCATAGTCACTGAAGTAACAATTTATTTCGGCCTGGAAAGCCCACATATAAAGTAGGAAAAAAATTATTTTTCAGCTCAGTATGGAGCCATTAATTCATTATCAATATCACTGCTTCTATGCCATTGGAAAATAGAGTATTTTTCAGATATGCAGAGAGAGAGAGCTGTTCATTTAGTTGGCTTCCCATACAAAACGTTAATATTATAAGGAAATTGACTCCAGAATGTCTTTAATTGCAGTTCAAAAAACAACACCAGATTGAGGAGCAGTGTCTCAGGCTACCACTGGAAAATGCATCTGTCATTCTGGAAGAAGAGAATGTGCTAGAAAGAAAAGTATAACAGGAGGAGGAGAACAATCAAGCTTTGTTTTACCTATATACAGGCCCAGGTTCTGAAATGAAAACCTCCACGAATAACCTGGAGAAGAACGTGGTTAGTCAGAAGACGAGATAGGTAGAGGGAGGAGGTGTACAATTCACCAACAATGTGTCTAGATGTCCGGCTCGTATGGAAGGAAAAGGACCAGGAAATAGGGAGTTGTCTTATCAGTCAGAGGGTAATATGAAGCCCTATGCTAGAGATAGACAGGCCCCGGAAGAATGGCTGAAAGATGCGAAAGAAGTATGCAAACACCAGTGTCTTGCTTTGAGTTCTATGCTAGAAGTTAGAGTCCTGTGCTACAGAAGAAGAAAGTCAGCATACAGTGTGGCGACAAATGAAAGAATGGCATGGATTTAAAGTGTCTAGGGGACATTTGGTTAATCCACTGGAAACATCACGGTATATATGTCTTTTTGGTGTAAGTTTAATATTATGAAAGGCATATGACAGTTCTAAGATTTTAGTTTGCAACACACACACACACACAAATACAAAACACATCATTGCCTAATTGGATCTTTCTTTATATCAGATCTTAGCTAAACAATTCTATCTTTAAGATATTTTCCCTGACCAACCAGCATCTTCCTCTTTTCTGTAACACTTCATACTACTTGAAGTTTTTATAATTAATTTACTTGTTATATGTCTGTGATCCTGAGAATGAAGACTCCATGTGGGGAAAACTTTACAATTGCTTGACCACTCCTCATGTCCTAGAATTTGTTGGATTGATAAGTCCATGTCTGACAGAGGAAAAGCACAGTGATTTCAGTAGGTCCTCAATAAGTATTTGAAGATTTATTGTACTCTGAAATTACCAGTAATTTAACCTACACTATGAACTGCAGACATGGTTTTCATATCTATCTACAAAAGCCCATGCATCATAGAAAAGATGTATCTCCTTTAAATCAAGGTTTTGATGTCTGAGCATGCATCTCTTATCAAGTTCTGTGTTAACCTGCCACAAAAACCAGTTGGTTTTTTTTTTAATCTCTCAAAAAGAATGTTGTCAAACTTTTGAAGACTAAAGAAAAGATAACTTTAGATTTTCCTTTTTCCATATGGTAAAAGTAATACTTAAACCATCTTAAAAGTAAAACCCAAACTTCTTAATACTTGATTAGTGGTCAGACAGCATGACATAAAAAGTTAAAAATGGCTATGATGTGATGTGAATAACAATTACCAACATCTATTTAGCATATAGAACATTTCTCATTCTTTTAATTGATACTCTTTTAATCAAACATGATCTATGTCCACAAATATTTTTTGAATCACCTAAAAGAGATGAAATTATTCCCAGTATGGGTCGATTGCTATGTGTTCCAATTCAGAAATATTTTAATGATCTGTTACCTTTTCCAAGTGTGGGCAAATATGCAGCAGCAACACTATCTAAAGTGTTACAAGAAGATTAAGTAAGGGGTGTCTGACACAAACCATGATATCTTCAATTATTTCACACGAGTGTGAAAGCTGGACCGTGAACAAGGAAGACAGCAGAATGACAGATGCACTTGAATCACGGTGTTGGGGAAGACCATGCTGAAAGTATAATGAACTGCCAGAGGAACTAATAAAGCAATCTAAGCTATCAGTACAGCCAGAATGTTCCTTAGAAGAGAAGATGGCATGGCTTCATCTCTAGTACTTTGGACATGTTACCAAGACAGAGCAGTACTTTAAGGAGGGCATCGAGCTTGATTCAGTTGAGGTGGAGAGTAGAAGAAAAAGATTCTCCGTGAGATTAATTGACACCGTAGCTACACAACACTGGGATTAAGCACAACAGTGATATGGAAGGTACAGTGTACCTTCCTTGTGTACAGGGAGTTGCTACACATTGGAGGCAATGTCACAGTATCTAACAGCAATAACATGCCCCCGGAGCAGCCCTGTGGGCACAGCAGGTGAGAACTTGACTGCTAACCAAAAGCTCAGTGGTTTGGACCTGCCAGTAACCCTGAAGGAATAGGATAGGGCAGTCAGCGTCTGTCATGGTCAGCGTCTGTCATGGTCAGCGTCTGAGAAACGCTGTGGGGCAGGTGCAGTTGGCTCCTGCGGTGAAGTGGTCACGAGTTGGGCTGCAAGCAACTCAAGGGCAGTGAGTTTGAGTTTAATGCTGGGTCTCTATGAATCAGACTGACTCGATGGCAAAGATATCCTTTTTAAAAAAATTTCTACTGCTCACATTCTACACATAATCATGGGAGTAAAAACTGATTACTGAAATATAATAGTAGGTTTATCTATCATAACAATTATTTATCATTTTAAAACTTATCATTGTCAATTATTGAAGGTTTACAGAGAGGGCCATCAGTCTTACATTTAACAATTCATACACATTTTGTTCCATCACTGATTACAAATTCCCTCAAGGCAACATCACCTAATGTACCTCCTCCCGGTGTTTCTTGTTCCTCTTCTTGACTAACCCTCCTGCACTTTGTCTCAGGTAAACACTGCCCTTTGATTGCAAACAGCCAATTAAGGTGTGCATACCTCTCCGACATTATTGTTTCCTTTATAGTTTTATTTATTATTTGGCTAAAAATTGAGTCCTGGAGAGTGAGTTCATCAATTCCAACCCTGAAGAGAGATTACGGGACATAATGTTGGAAGTTTCACCGACCTCTATGTGACCTGCAAGCTTGCTCTTTTTGATGGCCACACTTTTCTACCCAGGAACTTCTAATAGGATCCCGCTCAGAGGATTTGGTAGTTGTGGTCAGGCATCATCTAGTTCTGGTGTCAGGGTTGTAGACTGAGGTTCTTGTAGTCCATGGGACTAATTATTTCTACCTGTTGATTTCATCACTCCTCTTTCCTCCTGACTGGGAGAGACCATAAGTTGAATCCTAGATGATCATACCTAAACTTTAAAAAACCTAGTCACTGCTCACCAAAGTAAGATATAGAATTGGCTTTGTAGACTTCGTTATGTCTATTGCCCTGGTCATCCAATGACTCAGTCCCTCAAAGTGTTTGGTTATATCTAAGAAGTTAATACAACTTTGCCACCTGTATGGCTCCCCACGTCCTGTAAAGAAAACCTTTGTATTTAATTCTGTCTAGTTAGACTTAATCTGAACTCCAAAGTTGACAAAGGTAAAAGATGGATCCTATAGACCATTCTCTCTCATGAACATGGATGCAAAATCTTCAACAAGTATGTACGCATGTGTGTATATACATAAATGTATATGGATATATAGTTCTCTGTGTGTACGTATATGCATATATGCCCAAGCCAAATATTATATGCCATAACTAGATATAGTTCTAGTTTATCATAGGAATATAAAGCTGGTTCACTGTAATTTACCATATTAACTGTCATATTAATTAACTCACACAATAAGCATTTAGCAAAATACAATATAATGAAAAGAACATATAAATTCTCAACAATTAGGCATAGGATGGGCTTTCTCAACTTGATGAAGAACATCTACAGAAAACCTACAGAAAACATTATATTTAATGATGAAAAGCCAAATGAGAAAAGGCAAAGATAATTGCTCTCACTATTACTCTTCAACATCGCACTGAAAGTTGAAGCTTGAACATTAATGTAAGAGCAAGAAATAAAAGGCATACAAATTGAAAAAAATAGAACTGTCCCTACTTACAGATGACATAAGTCCATGCATTAAAAAATCATAGACACAACCACACACACATACAAATGCAAATCTCATACAACTAATAAGTCTACAACCTGACAAGGTCACAGGAGAGGTCAAAACACAAACACCAATTATAGATCCATAAATTAGCAACAAAAAATTATAAACAATATACTTTTTAAAACTAGGTGTAGCTCTAATGGAATGTTCTGTATGCTGAAAACTCTAATATGCAGATAAATGATATCAAAGAATACCTAAACAATGAAGAAATATGCTTTGCTCATGGCATAGAAAACTCAACACAGTAAGATGTCAATTCTCTCCCACTTGATCTATTGTTTTAATACAACTCCCATCAAAATGTCAGGAGGAATTGTTGCAGATAAAGTCTAGTTAGTCTAAAATATATATGAAAAGGCAAAGGGACTAGAATGGCTAAAATACTTCTTAAAAAGACAAGAAGCATTGCAAGAATCACTCTGCTTGATTTGAAGACTTATTATAATAATCAGGAAACACGGTAGAGGCAATGTCATAGACACAATGATCAATGGAACAGAACAGAGACTCCAAAAATAACCCCATGCAAATGTGACCAATTGATTTTTGACAGAGATGCAAAAGTAATTCAATAATAACTTGCTAGTCTTTACAACAAATGCCACTGGAACAAATGAGCAATTATACCAAAAAGCAACAAAACCAACCTTAGCCATATATTGACACATTTCTCATTGGCATTGTGTTTATTCTAACTTATGGTGACCATGAAGGACAGGGTAGAACTACCCCTTTGGATGTGAAACTTTAAATCTTTATAGAACTAGACAGCCTCATCTCTCTCATTCAGGGCAGCTGGTGGGTTCAAACTGCTAACCTTCTGTTAAGCAGCTCAATGCATAACCCACGAAGCTACCAGAGCCCCTCATATACTGGTACTTTACACAAAAATTAACTGCAAAAAGGACTCTATATCTAAATGTAAAATATAAACTTATAAAACATTCAGAAGGGCTGAGTACTAATGGTGTAGTGGCTGTGCGGAACTGTGGCCCACTAGGTTGGCGGTTCAAATCCAGCAGCGTCTCCAGAAGCAAGGGTGGGCCTCCTACTCCCACCAGAGAGCAGTGATGACCCCCCCCCCCCAAATTGAAACAATAAAACATCCAGGGCTGAGCCCCGGTGGCGTAGTGGTTGTGCGCGGGACTGCAGTCCAGTAGGATGGAGGTTTGATTCCAGCTCCACAGAGCAAAGGCTGGGCCTCATACTCCCACCACCTGAGGGCAGTGATGCCAAAAAAACAAAAAATAAACAAACAAAAAAAACACCCAGAAGAAGGCATAGTAGAAAATCTTCATGACCTGGTGGCAATGAGTCCTTTGCCATAATTATCAAAAATAAAATTTATAGAAGAATAATGAAAAAGGCTTCATGAAAACCAGAAGCATTGCTCTATGAATGACACTGTTAAAAGCATGGAAAGAATCTATTTAATGAGAGATGAAGAAATTTACATTTTAAACGTATCCTGAAGTATGGATCCTACTTATTTAGTAAGAACATACTTAGTTATGTGGAAGCATCTTTCTAAATCATTGAAAGCCTTTTAATATGAAAGTTCCGAAATTCTAGAGAGCAGAAAATAGAATATAATGGGTTTGTGTGAACATACAGTAGCACTCCGGACGCCACACAGCCCAGTTCCGAATCACATTTTCCCATAAGAAATAAATGAAAATGGAATAATCCATTCTTTTTTTTTTTCTTGCTATGTTGCCTGGGCTGGAGTGCAATCACTACTCACAGGCGTGATCCCACTACTGCTCAGCAAGGGAGTTTTGACCCGCTGCATTTCCGACATGGGCTGGTTCACCCCTCCTTAGGTAACCTGGTGGTCCCCCGCCCCCGGGAGGTCACCATACTGCTGCAGACCTTAGTGTGGACACGCAATCAGCATAGCACATTGCAGCCCAGAACTCCTGGACACAAGCCACCCTCCAGCCATCCTCCAGCCTCGGCCTCCCGAGAAGCTGGGACTACAGGCACGCGCCACCACGTCGGTGGGCCAATCCGTTCTTGACCATCAAGTTTTTACCTCACTTTGCCTTTTCTTACAAAACATTATGCAGGAATTTCAAAGTAAATAAGTTCAGAATTAAACAATATAACTTAAGAAACACAACAATTGAGATATGTATGGATCGTGACAGGAGTTCTATGTACCCCCCAATAAAATGATTTATAAAATTTTTTTAATTATACAAAAAAGAAACACAACATTAAAAAATGTTTTTAACAACTACAATATGGCCCATACTTTGAGGTCAATAAGGAGCTAGAGTTGTGGACACAAATGTGGAGAGGAGGTATGGAGAGAGTCACTGTTTGGAAGGGGAATCCCCTTCCACAAAAATCAACAGACACATGCTTTTCAGGATTTTGTTCCCTTCTATGTCCTTTTTTCACTATGACCTGACTGGCTTTCTCTAAAAAAAAATAAAAATAAAATAAAAATCTGTCGAATGTGGTCGCTGTTGGCACTTCCTTAACTGTTTTCTAAAAGGACTTACTAAATTATCATCCACAATATAGATGTCACGGTTACCTACTTCCTTATCATGATGATTCTTTTCAAAAAGTTTTTTCTTAGGACCCATGTTTCTTTTTTGGGGGTGGGGGGGGGGTGGGAGGAGATCACTGCCTCTGGTGTCATGGGTGCTACCCAGTGCTGTTTCTGAGAGCCGTCACTGGATTTGAACCACCAAGCCAGCGGGCTGCAGTCCCACACTCAACCACTTATGCCACTGGGGCTCACCCCCATGTTTTTTCTTATCTAAAAACAGTACCCAAGGGGCTGAGTCCCGGTGGCACTGTGGTTGGGTGCGGGACTGTGGCCAATGGGAGCAAGGCTGGGTAGCTCCCACAACTACCAGAGGGCAGTGATGCCCACCCCCCCAAAAAAAAAACACAAACAAAACAGAAAAAAAACAGTACTCAAAACCACAAAAACTAAGAAATTATAGCAAAACACTTGGAACACAATTTTAGAAAATGCGAGCTAATCAGCCAGCACCGAGTGATAGAAACATGATTGCTTTTGTTTATAAAAATCATGTGTGTTGGATTGGATTCCGATGTTTTGTTCAAGTTCTGATGCAAAATTTTCTAAATATTTCGGGTGAAAATCGGGTTATGTCGAAGACTGATGTTGTCGAGTACCAGGGGTTTTACTGCATAACCAAGGTCACCAATGGCCAATCTTATTTCATTTGGTTGCTGACCTACGTCTTGCAGAGGGAGAGAGAGATGAGGCTTCTGATTGTCACTAAGATTTACAGCTTCAGAGAGTCACAGGGGCAGTTGCACTCTGGCCTAAGAGTTAGGAGGATTTGATGGCAGTGAGACTTCTCCCCACTCCACCTGTCCCCATTAAAAAGGGTTTTAAACAAATCCTAGAAATTACGTCACTGTTTTTGTAAATATTTCAGAATGTATTTCTCATAGATCAGATTTTTTTTATTTATATGATAGAAATTGCTGTTAAATGCGGCTACGTCAGTTCAGACTCATGGCAACACCATGTGCGGAAGAACAAAACACTGCCCAATCCTGCACCACCTCATCATTTTTATCATGCTGTGCCCAACAGTGCAGCCACCGTAGCAGCGAGCTTCTACCTCACCAGCGAGCTTCCTCTTCTTCTGGCCCTCTACTCTGCTGGGCATGGCGTCCGTTTCCAGGGACTAGTCTCTCTGGTAACCCCTCCAAAGCACATGAGATGTGCTTCTACGGCACATTCTGGTTGTAACCCTTGCAAGACAGATCTAGTGGTTCTTTGGGCAGTCCATGGTATTTTCCTTACTCTTTGCCAGCACCATAGTCCAAATGCATTGATGTGTCTCTGGCCATCCTTAGTCAATGTCCACTTGTCCAGACATAATTGCTTCTATCTTATCGGTCTTTCATAAGACAGAGCTATAAGAAGCTTCAGAAAGACTCTTAAGAGACTCTTCTTGATAGTTTACAGTATCAATAAGAGATGTAACATACATGAACCAAGACTGTATTTACCCATAGACACTAGTCTTCTTTAAGTACTATCTGGAAGGCTTTGATCACAAAAATTTTGTTCAGTGTTTGAGAATAAAAATTAAAAATAGCAACTTGTACTGTCATTGTTTTAAGCAGTCACGAGTACCTAATTTTTCCTTTGTTTTCAAGTGAAACTACTCATAAGATCAGTTCATTCTCAGAATTCAGTTGTACCGAGACAAATTTAGACATTTCACTACAAACACTCAGGAGTTGTAAACATAAAAGATCGGAACATCATACGCTCTGAATCAAAACTCTGTGGCAAATTTCCACAATTTTGGAGAGGAACACATTTTAGGGAGAGAAACACAGTGACTGTCTACACTGCTCTCCAGCTGAAAGAGCTTGTTCTTCAAGCCTTTGATGTGTATTTCGGAAAACTACTAAATAAAAGGCCAGAGCTATGTCATTTGTACATGAGGCACTTGTTTCTGGGCATACTCGGAGGAGAGGCATTCAAGAACCTCTTCAGAACTTTGCTTTCAAAGCTTAATTATGAATGGGATAGTGAAGCAGGAAGACAGAGAAATTCAATGTGTGTACATAGACCTCTGTCCACAGGCCAAGATTTTTTTTTTCCAAAAGGACACAGGGCCTTCTCATTGAATGATGCATTGGTTAGCTCATCATACCAACACAGGGTTTGTGCCAGGACATTTAAGCCTTTCGATGTTCTACTATTCATCACTCTCTGATCCTTGCCAAGGACCAGACTGAGCTCATTCACTATAAACTTAGCATTGGGCCGAATCAAAGGAGTTCAAGGAAAACATGAAGAAGTGTTTTGTATGCAGAATCCAGCCACTGGCAGTGTCTATTAATGTAACATCATTCTCCCAGCTAATTCCTCTAATTTAGAAAACAGATTTTGAACTAAATTGAGTTACCTCTCTGCTGTATTTCAATATTAACTGACACATAAAAGAGAAAATGTTTATCGTCATTTAAGGATAGACTTTGTGACAATCATTTCCCCCCAACTCTTCCACAGTGCTGTCTGAGCCGAAACCAGGGACCAAAATTTCCACGGACCAATTTTTTGGTCATTTTTATTTTAACTAGTCAATCATTACTGGTATATTATTTATGTTGGAACTAGACGAGTACCTCAAAACACCTATAACTGTAGAGTGGAATGTGCAAAGTTTACAATTTGAGTTTGGGGGAAAGCTAAGAAAAAAGCAAAAATTTCAATAGACATGAAGACATCAGAGAAGCAAAACACTTGAGAAAAGGGCATATTTGTCAGAGACCTGCAGGAAGGGGGTCACTGGTTCCTGGGCTTCGGGAAGAGGCACAGGATTCACAGGGGATGTAAGTGGTTGGGGTTCAAGTGAGATAAAGTAAATCAGTTTTGGCAGTTTGTACTTTGCCTCAAGGAATGGGAATTAAACACAGATTTTTTTTGTTTTTTTTGTTTTTTTTTTTTTTTTTTGGTGAGGAGTAAGGGAGGCCTCTGGTGGCTATTACAAATGAAGTTTTCTTGTCTCCAGTGAGAACATTTATAGACACAGAAGAAGGAGAGAGAGTGGGCAGCAGAGAACCATTGCAAAAAAAAAAAAATAGCTAGACTGTGTATGTAGAAACCAGCATTTTTGTTTAATATTTTGAGGAAAAATGTATGCCTAATCAGAATGCCCTTTTTAAAAATACTGTGTATTTTTTTGTTCCAAGTCAGTTTCATTTTCAAATTAGGAAAACATGTTATTTACAGGATCGACTATCCTTTGATCAAAAATAGCTTTATTTCTGCTAATTGTTTTTTAGAATTGAGGGAACAAGAAGCTGTTGTATGTGGTAATTAAAAATATTGGCATTTCCAATCAGACACACCCCTGAGTTCTAATCCTGATTTTACCATCCTTCAGTGAATTATTTAATCTTTCTGAGCTCCTGGGTCTCTGCGTGTCAAATGGAATTGACGCCTACATGTTGCTTTGAATTCAATGAGTGTGTGTATCTTTGGGGTGGGGTGGGGGGCAGGGGCAGCCTTGAGTCCACTTTGTTGGTAAGAGCTACTTCTCCTTGCCTTGATTCCATCTAAGCCACCACTACACAATGTGTGCTGTCATAAGGTACCCACAACAAAGTGTCTTTCATAAGACACTTATAAGACACAACAAGTGTCTTTTATAAGAAGACACTTTTGTAAAGACAACATTGAGGCATAATGTTTTCTGTGTGCCACTAATGTTTAACTGTCTAAAGAATTCCTGACAGAAAAAACATTTTGAATCACAGCTATCTATAAGGTTGAAAATCTTTTGACAAAATGATGGTTTCATGACATTTTTCCCCCTAGCACTTGACATTTGCTGTTCTGCATAATATAAAGTCAGGCTTGAGAGACCAAATCAACGATGTACCTACGTACTTTTGACTAATAGAAAAAGGTAACTATGTTATAAAAACCACAGAGAAGCTGATCATAGGAAGTAAAAGGTATTTGCCCTTCAAAATTACTGCGTGTTTTGCAAATATGTATAACATCTTGTGAAGCTACAGGACTATTTCATTTTTCTGTCTCTAAAGGTTTTATTTCACGCGAGCCAAGTTAATCTGTCTTTACTCTGCTTAAAATCATCAAATGTGAATTCACTTGGGTAGAATTTGGAAAGCAATCAGAGCAAAGGAGAGCCATCTCATCAGCTTTATACAATTATGCTAAAGGTAACCTGTGCTCACTAATTCAATTTCTAAAACTTCGGAAAACTTTTTTCTGCTTATCGTTTTAAGCTGCAGTCATTATGCTTCCAGTGGCACGCAGAACATTAAAATAAGACAATGCAAAATGGGCCATTGCCTCTGCTTGAAAAACAGTACATTGGTTGTTGTTTAAATGATCATCATTGGTCAGTAGGTCGTAGAACTGGTATATTCTATGTGACCCTTTAGCACAGAACACTCCTAATACAATTTAAGAAAAAGCAAAAGTAACATATGACACTGCTTAGCAGAGGCTTGTGAATATCGAAACTAAACACTTGTACAAAGATTAATCTCTACCCTTGATTACGTCAGGGCATGCATGTATCAGGCCGTCTCATACTAATTGCTGCAAAGATGTTCATTTTTTTCAATTATTAAGACAAGGAAGGTATTTTCTCTTTCATGAATTTGCGTGTTGTCCTTGTGCAGGAGTCATACTAATTTTCTCTTTATCTTTCCAATTTTAGTAATGTGCTGCTGAATCGAGCATGGTATTTTCTCTTTCAGATCTCATATCCATCCCTTTTTATTTAGTGAAAGAGACATATTGGAAGCCAGAGAGGTTCATTGTAAGTGGATAATGTGCCTCCCTTCTGCAGTTTTTGTACTGACCATACAAGTGAACTTCAAATATTCTATGGGGAAATGAAGTTACAAGATAATGGAATTTCCCTACAAACTTTAACGTTCCTGGGTTCTTTACATTTTCTTCTGAAAATGTTGCCTTCACTCTCCCTCTCGTCAGTATCTAACCTAATTGCTCGGATGTTTTTTGGTCCATTTTTCCTTTTTGTCCTGTTCAGTCGCTTGTCTTTTGTAAATTTCATTTTACAGAGAAAATTGTGCCAGACACTACGCCTTGTCCTAAGCCTTCTGAAATTTCGTCATTTTTCTTCTCTCCACCACTCTAATTCACATATAAATGCATTTCTATGTATTTCAATATAATGATTGTCTACATTGAAAATATATGAATTAATAAATCTTACCAGTCTTCTCCTGAGGAGTAGAAGATTAAATTAAAAGCTTAAAACAGCTTAAAATTCATAATCAACAGTAATGATTGATCATCTCTGACATGCTAAGGCCTCTGCCAGGGCTGATGGGGAAGAAGACGGAAAGGTTACTATGTATGTACTCTCTGTGGCCAAGAACCTTTGGTTTTAGTTTTAGGAGTAAAACACACATGAAAAAAGTGACATAAAAACAGATTCCAATGGGCAAAGTGGGGAGTTACTGCACCCCAGGGAGTTTCTGTTCAGGGAGTTTCTGTTTGGGATGATACAGACAGCAACTCAAACAATTAGACAGGAAGCTCGGGGAGCAGGGAGCGGGGCCTGATAATGGGGCAGAGCAACTCAGACAGGGAGGGTGTGGGGCTGGGCTTCCACAGCTCAAAGATCTCATCCATCACACTGAACTGCATGCGTGGAATCCACTGTACTGGTGCTTTTAAAATTTGTTTGTTTTTTATTACGCTTATGATTCTCAACAAATAAATTATCAAGCAATGTTTTCATAGAAAATAGTAGTGAGAGTTGCACAGCATTCTAAATGTGCTTAATACCAATTAATTTTATACTTAATTTAAAAACATAGAGTGGGGACTCTGAGTAAAGGCCCAGTGGACGGATAAGCTTGTGGCATGCAAACTGGAAATGCACATGGGTATACATTTAAAAGTACTGAAATTGTATCTAACAGTTAATGCTAGAGAGTGGAAAAGAATTGTTTGGGTATCTTCTGACATATGACTTACCTTTTTTAACGAAAACACAAGAACAACAAACAGTAAATAATACAGTGGTACAGATGAGAGATGAGAGGAGAAGATTCTTTGAAAGGCGCAGAGCTAGAGCTGGACCTTGAAGGGGCGACAATAGAGACGGGCCAGATGAGCAGGGCAGAAATGCACAGTGTGGGGTGGTGCTTACAAGAGGGCACGTCACACCATGTGGCTTCAGAAGGTGATGTCGCTAAAATTGTAGTGAAAACGCTCCCTGATGCAAACTTGAAAAGGCTTTGAAGTTAGTTATATTACAGACATTCTCAATGTAGCCTTTAAACTACAAAGTGGTTAAGAGAGGAAATGCAGCTTTCCCTTGATATAAACTAAATATATAAGCTCAAGTAAGGGAAAAAAAAGTGGGAAAACATTTTAAATGCTACAAAGCAAAGTCAGATTCAGCTTTTAATTACCTGTATTTATATATTATTGGCTTTTTTTTTTTTATCCCAGAGTAGTTACAAAATTCTTCCCAAAGGGACAGGTCAGGAGTCAGACTTTCTTTCAACTCTGCTGTGACTATAGGTACTTATACTGTAAATATCACCACCTGTCTCCTGGCCTCCCCTACTGGAGTGGTTTGGAAATCAGTGGAACCAGGAAGGAATACTACTAGTATTTCCAAAATCAGCAGGGTCAGCCATGGGAGATGTGCTTCTGCAGAGTGTACAGCCTCGGACAGTCAGAAGAAAGGCTTATAGAAATAATTCTGAAAAAAATAACTCAGGGAAGATATTATGATTCACAACAGGATACCGCATGACAGAGAACAGAATACACCCAAGGTTGGAAGGCACGCAAAACCTTGGTGATCATCATGAACTCAAACATGCCGGTCATCTAGAAGAAGGCACAGGATTAGCCAACATTCTGTACTGTTGTACTCGAGTTAGAGCCAGCTCAATGCAACTAACAACAACAATATTGAGTAGTGACTAGAGTCAGAAAAGGAACTAGAGGCTGTTTTTGGAGACTATATTTTAACAGACAAAGGCGAAAGAAAAATATCAACTCCTCCCATTCTGTTGTGTAAGTGCTGTGCATCAAAGAGAAGATGGAAGTGAACGTGGCGACTGAGAAGGGGAAGCAGAAGAATCTGATGGCATCTTGGAAACGGCTTCAACATATTAGTATATTGAAACAGCACCAGCAAATGAGGGACCGTGAATTCTACTTTAAATAGTGCAATCTTAAATAAGTAATTGACTTACTCAAGATCACTCGGAAATTAGGTGATAAGCCAGGGCTCAAAGTTAATTCTAAAACAAGAGCACTTCCCACTATATCACAACTACCAAGTCCACCGCAGGATGAAGCAGCAGAAAACTGCATAAAATAAGCAAATAGGGCAAGACTTCAGCTCTAATAAATACAAAAATTAAAGGAAACAAATGAAAAAGACAATGAAGAGTGTTGACAGGGAGTGTCAGTGCACAGCTGGTGGGATTGTAATATGATGTAATCATGTTGCCAGTCCGTTTCAGGTTCCTAAAATTGAAAACATAGTTACTACATGACCCTCCTCGCCAGTCTACTCCAGGTATCCACCTGGGGAAGAGACGGCGCATGTCTGTGTTGACGCGTGTACAGAGATGCCCTTATTGGTGGGTGCCATTCAGTTAGTTCCAGCTCACAGGACCTTATGGTACAGCAGAAGGAAACACTGCCTGAATCTGGAGACATTACGCTGAAGCCTGGTGTTGTAGCCACTGAAAGCACGTTCCCAGGATATAAGATAAAGTTTTCCCATACTCGCATCTCAAGAATATTCAGGCTGTACTTTTTCCAAGACGGATTTGTTCGTGCTTCTGGCAGTCTATGGTATATTCAATATTCTTTGCCAGCACAATAATTCACAGAAGCATTATTTATTATAGCCACAGGGTGGAAACAATCCACATGTCTCTCAACAGATGAATGAGTAAACAATATGTGGTATAGCTGTACAATGGAATGTTGTTGGGTCATTAAAAGGAAGGAAGGAATGCTATAAACGATATCACTGAAGAATCTTGAACATGATGCTGTTTAAAAGAGCCAGCCACAGAAGGGCACATAGTAAGTGATTCCATTTATATCAAATGTTCAGAATAGGCAAATTCATAAAGATAGACAGTAGACTGTTGGCTATCAGATGATGAGAGAATGGGGCAATGAGCTGATGAAAACACTTTAAAGTTAGACAGTAGAAGTGGCTGCACAACTCTGAGAACACACACAACACTCCCCATAATTATACATTTTATGATACATGAATTACATCACAATAAAAAGTATTGCTAAAAGGGGGATAAATAAAATGGCAATAAAAGCCTAAAAGTGGAAACTATTATAAATAAAAATTATATAGGATTCCAACCTTAGATACCTCTTGATTTTAAATACAATTAAAAAAATAAATATCAGTAATATTATATTCTTGTTTCTTACTAAGATTAAGAAATGAAACTTTCAACACGACTTAGCACGTTCTGTTGTGCAGAGGGCCACAAAGGATCAGAACCAACTGACGGCCCTGACAAGTGCGCCGGCCTCTAACCGACCCAGGTTCTTCGGGGGCCTCATGGGTGCGGGAGAGGCAGAGAAGGCGTTAAGGTGGCCACGGAAAACTGACGCCTGGCGATAGCTCAGTTGTTGAAGTCAATTTGTTCCAAAGTTGTGTGCAAACCCAGAAAGGTTCCAGAACTAAACAGATATTTTTTTCTTATAGGAAATAATGAAAAGCCAAATAACTGTTTCTAAGGCCCCAGAATTACACTTGAAAATTCATTTTTCCAAGACTTTAACACAAAGTTACCAGCTCTGGGTTGTGGAAATGCTTCCTAAAACATGTAAACACAATAAACACAGGATAGCAAATAGCAAAATACAGCAAACAAAATTACAACCTTCTGCACACAGAGAGCACACTCCAAAGCACCACGTCAGCCTGCAGTTGCACAGGTAGTGTGGGGACCTTGTCCCGCCCACACACTGAGCAAGCGGGAGTTTCTGCTGGACTATTGGGCAACATTAGGAATCCTGAGGGGAATTTCTGGAAACTTCAAGCCTGGAGTCAGTGGACACCTGAGGCATCACTGTTTCCGAATTACACTAAGTCCTGAAAGTAAGGTACTGTGGACTGTCAGGAGAACGAGCAAGTCTGTCTTGCAAAAAAAAAGTAAAGCCAGAATGCTCCTTAAAAGGCAGGATGGAGAGACTCCATCTCACATACTTTGGACCTGTGAGCAAGAGAGAGGGGCCCCTGAAAAAGGACGTGACACTTGGCCAAGCAGAAGGTCAGTGAGAAAGAGGGAAACCACCGTAGATGGATGGGACCCGCTAGGGCAGTGGTTCTCAACTTTCCTCGGGTCGCGACCTCATGGGGAGGTGACCCCCCAACCCTACAGTGATTTTCGTTGCTACAGCATCACGGCAATTTGGCTGTTATAAATCGGGCGAGCCCTGCAAAAGGGCAGAGGCAGACTGTACGTGGTTACAGGAGCACACGGCCTCGTCTCTCTCTTGGGGAGTGGTTGTGTGCTGTGCGGCACTTACCATGCATCCAGCAGCCCTGTGCCTATCCCACAGCACCGGGGCTGTGCCAAAGCCCTCTTGGGGCAGCCGGGGGTACCTAACCACTGACTGCCTTCCCAGCGTGGCTCAGAACTGACCCCCACTAGGAGCCTGGCCAGAGAGAGCACCACGGGACAGAGGATGGAACCACAGAGCAGAGGCCTGGCCTGCGCACTGCTCAAAGTACTCCCGCCATCCGTTGCCTGTGGGCAAGAGGCAGAAGGTTGAGGTGCTCTATCCAGACGACCGTGTACCACACAGAGAATCTACAAATAAACTACCTATTTTAATTCTATTGCTCCTTTTGACCAATACACTCAGTTAGTGACTCCTTAAACTTTTTCCTTCCCTATTTGCTCCTTTGTAAGAGTCCTTTTCTAAATGTGGATTTCTCCCTCTCAAATTCTAAGTGACTCTCAGTCATTCATTGCTGTCCTACTTATGAAAAACAATATGGAATGGAAGGGAGGGAACAATCTATAGAAAGTGATCTAGACTCTCAAGTGTGTACTTCAAAAAATTGTACTGAGAGCCTCTACACAAATTTACCCCCGAAGAAAAAAAACTGCAATGACCTTTTCTGTAATTGTAGTAACAGAGCAGTAATAAAAATTGTTTTACTCATAATGTTGATATCCAAAATATTGACTCTTCCACCAAACACAACATAACTTGAGAAAAGTATTTTTTTAAATTTTCAGAGCTAGCTCAGACTGTAAAACATAACAAGTTTTTGCAAAAGCACTCGTCACTTTGGAACTCCCCAGCCTGAGCAGCAGAATGGCTCCTTTCATTATTGCTCTACGTACCAGAGACCTTATTCTTAACTTCTCTCACGTGCACCATGTGTCTAGTCCAGCAGCACAAGAGGGCTCTAGCGTGAAAATATATTCCAAGCCTGGCCACTTTCCACAACCTCTGTTATAACCACGCAGGTCTACACTCTCTTTGTATCTCAAACTAGTATAAGATTCCCTAGTTTTCCCTCTTTTATCCTTTCCTTTGTACTTTCTATGCACAACACTTCAACCAACATGAGGACTTTAAACCATAAATGAGATCGTGTCATTCTCCTACATAAAACCTTCTGATGGTTTTCTACAATGAACCCCAGGCGTTGTTGCATGACCCACAAGATCCAGCAGAGTAGACCTGTTGGATATTTCCGAGCACATATAGATCTGACTACCCCGAACTCCTTTCTGCTTCTCACAAACACCAACACCCTCTCGTCTCAAGGCCCTTGTATCTGCTGTTTCTTCACTTGGTCACATACTTCACTATTTGATGAAGGGTTGGCTTTCTAGAGAAGGCACATCTCACCATCCGACGGAAAATGGCCAACAATAACCCCCATGGACATCCCTACTGCTTTCCAACCCACCTACTCTGTCATGATTTTCGTTTCACTATCTGACATAAAGAATATTTTTTACTTTTTCAGTACTCACTGTCCCAGTAGAATGAAACTCATCAAAGGCAGAGACTGTTCATTGCTGTGACTCAAGGGTCAAAAAAGGGAGCTCAAAAAAAAAAAAAAAAGGGAGCTCAGCAAATATTTGATAAATAAATGAACAAACAGCCAGATGAACCTAAGCGAAGTGCTTAGAAAACCATAAAGTCTCATGAGCTCTGTGAATTAAGGGACCACCTTCGTTTGCTTAATATGGAAGACATCAGTAGGTTTGATGTGTGGGAGGGATGGTTTTATGAATGAATGAAGATGTGCTGTATTTAAGAATAATCCAAAAAAAAAAAAAGAATAATCCGTTGAAGATGGTTCTCTATATTTGAATAAAAACAAGGTGACTAGTACTAAGGATCTCTCCGGGAAGAAATACAACCAGAAAGCTGCTTGGAAGTGCAGGAGGGAAACGTTGGACAGGTTAATGGAAGGGACCGACTCCTGGAGAAAGACGCCTTGCTTGGTGAAGTAGGGTCAGCAACAGATGACGACCTTAATGAGTTAAACGGACACAGTGGCTGCAACAAGATGATTATATGTAACAAAAATTATGAGGATGGCATTGTACCAGGCAGTGCTTTGATCGGCTGTATAAATATAGGGGCTCTTTGAGTTGGAACTAATTAGATGGCACCTAATGCAACAGGAGAGGTGCGAGTAAACCTTGCTCATGGAGGCAAACGGCCTGCCTTTGGCTCACACTGGCTCCTATGCCAGAGCAGAGCGGCCCACGCTGTCCATGCTCATTCAGACGCACTTGCTTTCAAATGGCTCTGAGGAAACACACTGGACCCAAGAACACCCAAGCAGAACCTGAAGCACAATTTGGAATTAATCTCTCAGAAGATCCTCTCTTCAAGTTTAATAGGAAACAAATTCTTCAGTAATGCAAGCTATTTGCTTATATTAACAATTGAGATGGACAAAAATAAGTATTTTCAAATATAGACTGCTACTTCTTGACTGGATAGTAATCAAAACAATTACAGTGCCTTATAAGTATGTCACTCAAGAAAGAAAACAAAACCAGTGAATTAATGCATGTATTCATAAACAAAATTGCCACTTGACTGTGGGAATTAGATTTTAATTAATGGGCCTTTTATCAAGTTTGTAAATAAAGTTTATTGCTCGGATCTAGCTTTCTACTTTTAGCCTTAATTTTCACCCAGAGAAAAAAAGCAAGCACAGAATTAAAGGCTTTTTATTTTCTTTGTTTTTCTTAAATGTACATGTCGCTTTAATACAACCCACGAAGGCACAGGCTAGCATCTGACTCTGAACCCAGGCTTGGGGTTTGGAGTTACTAAAGATCATCCTGGGCACACAGAGAGTTATCAGGGTGATGGATACTTGAGGCCAAGGGACTGCTAAACCAAACTGAAATCAAGCTCACAGTCAACGTGCCAGTTCTAAATCATAGCAGCCAACATAGTATTTCCAACAGTGTACATCTTGGCAGAAACAGACAGCCTCACTGTTCTCTGATGGTTGGCTGGTGGCTTTGAAATGACAACCTTATTGTTTCCAGTGCAAAGCGCAACCTCGGAACCCAAATGCTGAGTATAATTGTTCTAAGTATTTATTTTCCAATTTGTCAATTTTTAGTGAGAATTATTACTTGGTATGGATTTCTGTCTGTAGTACACTGAAATGCTTTTTTTTTTTTTTTAAATGGCATATTTATGTCTGAAAAATTTCACAATACCATTTTTTTGTGTGTTAATCTTCTTTTAAGTAGAAAAATACCATCCCCCCTACAATCCCTTACCCATTTTCATTAGGATGGCATTTTATGTGCTTCCTTCAAATAAAATATCCTCATAGGACATTAGACTGGCGACCTTGGAATCTCTCTGCCCCATCCTCTTCCCTTCAAGAGACTCAAGAATCCATATTCACCAGGAACAGGTCTCTTTCACTAAGACAATGACAACAAAAAATCTTCAACAAGTGCTGGCCTGACCCCTTTTCTTTTTTTCTACAGATCCAGCTGAGCAGCAAACACTGCTTGAAATTCAGCAATCACATTTCTCACTGTTCCAGAATGACCTATTTCGCACTAGAATGAACCAGTGAATTCATACATATAAATAACTATCTGCAGACACTGCTTTTCAAAATATGAACAGGAATAAGCAAAAAAAAGAGGGGGTAGTTAAAAATGAATGTTTGAATGGATCTACACTTTTCAACTGTTTGATGTGACAATTAGAAACAAAGTAAGTCTATATACCTTAGATATTTATCAGTGCTATATTTAAAGTTTCTTAAATTTGTCAATAAGCAATAGGTAAGTGAAAGGTTAAAGACTTTTTCTTAAACTTATACCTTCATATTTGCGTTGTGCATTTATTTAAACTTTATTTCCAAAGGAACCAAGCAAAAATAATATATATTCTCTACAGAATGTGCCTAAGGATTAGCTGAAGTATCTTTCATCCATTTTCAAGAAACATTTAATATACCGAAGATCTAATTATACAGTGCTACAAAGCTTTGTAAGATCTCTGATTTTTTTTTTTCAGGAAAGAGCTTCCTCATTCTTAGAAAATCTTTATTTAATCATACACATTTATGTACACCAGCTCTCTCCACTTAGGCTATAGGACCATACTTTATTCAGTTATGTGTCCCCATTGAGTTACAAAATTCTATCACATTAATGGATTCTCAGTGAGTGAGTGCTGATCGGTCTGATTAGAACCTGCACTTGAGGAGTGCACCCAAGTTCAGATAATGTTTACTAACAGCATACACCCATGCTTTGCCCCAAAAGCCAAGAGTCCTAAGTCATACCGTAAGAAGACCAAGAGATTCTGATGTTAGGCTTGGATTAAATAATCATACAAGTAAAATAAGGATAGTTTTGGTTTTTCTTAACTTTCTGCAAGAAATTTCCAAACACACTGCTGCTGGCCACATTGGAATATTAAGGAGGAACCAGAAGTACCTGCCCATTTTGAGGAAACAACTAAATGAGACGAAAACCATAAAAGAATAGGTAATAGTGAACAGTGATCTCTGAGAGAAAGAAAACATATGTAGAGATTGCTATGCTCACTGTGCGGAAACAGTTCTTATATTGCTATAAGAGGGGAATCTTAAGCAGAGTCCAAAGAGCTTGCTGAGTGCAGGAGACTCAGTTGGCCAAGTAGTTTCTTACAAATTTCTTGCCATGGACGCATGGGTGCTTCTAGCTCTTTAACAGATAGTGGAAACAATTCAATTGGTATTCCCTCAATTCCTGGAGCCTTGTTTTGGGCTAAAGTTTCACTAAACTTGAAATTTTTCTTTTAGCACCATTGGTCCTTGCTCATATGCTGCCTAATGAAATGGTGAAATGTCAACTAGTTCTTTTCTCTTTTTGTACATGGACTCTTTCCATATTTTGAGACGTACTTCCTGCATCATTCAATTTTTGCCCACGTAATCTTTCAACATTGTAACTCAAGGTATGAATTTCTTATTGAGTTCTTTCAGTTTCAGATGGGCCTACTGTATTCTTCCTTTTGAGTTTTCAAATTCTAAGGCTTTACACATTTCATAATAATATTTGACCTTGTCTCCTTGAGCTGTCTTTTGAAACTCTGTTCAGCGCTTTGTCTTCACCACTTCTTCTATTTGCTTGACCTACTCTGACTAAGAGCAAGTTTCTGTGTCTCTTCTGCCCTCCATTTTGATGTTTGCTTTCTTTACTGTCTTTTAAGTTACCTTTCCCATTCTTCATGAATGATATTCTTGATATCCTCCCTCAGCTCATCAGTTCTTCTGTCATTAGTGTTCAATGCATGAAACCTATTCTTGAGATGATCCCCAGACTCAAGGTTGTATTTTAGCTATCATGCACTTGTTTTGCTTTTCTTCAGCTTTAACCTGGAGTGATATATGAGTTACTGATGGTTTGTTCCACAGCCAGACCGTCACCTGGTTTTAGGGGCTGATATTGAGCTTCTCCATATCTCTTCCCATAAATGTGGGTAAGTTCATGTGTACAGTCACCTTTTGTGCCACTGAAAAACAAGATATTCACTATGAACAAGTTATTCATCTTGTAATATTTTAACATGTGATCACCAGCTTTGTTTCTATTACCAAGGCCCATATTTCTAGCTACTGTTTCCTCTTTTTGGTTTCCAACTTCTGCATTTCAATCGCCAAGTAATTATCACTGTATCTTGATTGCATGCCTTTCCAACTGAATTTTTTGTTATGTGCCATTAATTCCATTCTTATTCCTAAGAATCCTCTGCGGAACAGCAAGAAACACTACCTGGTCAAGCACCATCATCACAACTGTTGGTTCAAATATGTGAACGTATTATTGTAGTCTCTGTATTACTGTCTCATGATCATCCCCTTTTTTGTTTGCCTCTCCACTTTATGATGGTCTTCTCTGGAAAATGATTATCTGATAACAGGTCCAAAGCACATGGGACAAAGTCTCACAATCCTCACCTCCAAGGAGCATCCTGGCGGTACTCCTAAAACAGACTAATTTGTTCTTCTCACAGTCCATGGTACTTTCAATACTTTTCAAAAGCACTATAATTCAAATGCTTTCCTATGTGGTTTTCCTTGTCCACTGTCCAACTTTCACATGCATATGAGGCAAAAAAAAATTAATGGTGTAGGTCGGGCACAAATTTGTTCTTATAGTAATGTCCTTGCTTTTTCATGCATTAATGATCCTCTGCAACATAGCTGTCTAGTGCAGCACTTCATTTGACTTGATTGTTGACTCTATGACCATCGATTGTGTATAGATCCAAGCAATATGAAGTCTTTATGAACTTTAACCTTCCCTCCATTTATCATGATTGTTGTCCACTGGTCTATTTGTGAGGAATTTGGTTATCTTTAAATTGAGTTGCAATCCCTACTGAAGGCTGCTGTCCTTCATCTATAGCAGCATGCCCCATGTTCTCCTTGCTTTTAGCAAGCAAGGCTGTGTTACCTGTTGATAAACCTTCCCCAGATGCTGATGCTAAGTTCTTCTTCATACAGTCCAGTTTCTGTTATTATCTGCTCAGCATACAGATTGAACCAGTACGATTAACAGTTTAAGCATAAGACACATCTTGCTGGATTTTAAACCACTAAGGACACCTTTATTCTGTGTTGATGACTGCCTCATACTCTATGTACATGTTCCATATTATCACAACTAATATTCTAGAATTCCCATTTTTCTCAATATTATCCAGTTTGCTATGAATCAGACTGTTGAATACCTTTGCAAAACTAATAAAACACAAGTAAACAAATGTCTGGCATTTTCTGTTTTCAGCCAAGATCCGGCTGACATTAGCATGATACCCTTTCTGTCACATTCTCTTCTGTATCAGCTTGACTTTCTTGCTGTTCCCTGGAGATGTACGGCTGCAACTTTTAGTCAGTGATCTCCATCACAATTTTACTTGCATATGACATGAATACTACTGTTCAATAATTTCCATATTATTGGCAAATTCCATACCATTTCTAAATATAGATCTCTCCCTCAAAATTAGCCAGATAACCATCTTCCAGATTTCTTGGCAAAAGCTAGTATGTCCAGTGCTTCATCATTTTGTTGAAACATTAAAACCAGTATTTCATCAGCTCCTGAAGCCTTGTTTTGCAGTTAATGGTTTCATCACAGGTTCCATCAGTATCACCTGTTCTTAATCATATGCTTGAAGTGGTTGACTGTTGGCCAGTTCTTTTGATAAAGTTACTCTCCATAACCCTTTCACCTTCTTTCTCTATCTCCTGCATCATTGAATAATTTGTCCATAGAATCTTTCAATATTCCAAATTGATGTTTAAATTTTCCCTTCAGTTCTTTCACCTTGAGATATGCTTAGTTGTTCTTCCTTATAACATACATACATATACATTTTTTTTTTTTGTGGGCATCACTGCTCTCCGGTGGTGGGAGTAGGAGGCCCAGCCCCACTGCTGGAATTGAACCTCCGTCCCAGTGGGCCGCAGTCCCGCGCACAACCACTATGCCACCGGGGCTCAGCCCACATACATATACATTTTAAGAGCTTTGGTACACAGAATAAATTCAAAATTTAATTAATTTCCTGAGTCATTTTTTAAAATTCTGTATTTCTTTTTCAGTTTCAGAACCAGATTTCTGATAACTGTTTAAGGATAGCTTATTAGTGCGGCATATGAAGGTCAAATGCTAATGATGGTCATTATTACCTGTAATGAAACAACATAGCAACAAACAAAAAAACAAAAGTTTATACTCTACTTTGTGAATATTATGTGTACACCTCTTAGATATCACAACTTCACAACTTCACAAATGCCATGGATTTGTTGTATGTAATAACATTACAATTTTCTTATTCTTAAAACTCCTTTCAATTTGTTAGAATCTCCGTGAATTCATTTCATTCAATTTCTTGTAAGTTGTTATCTCTGGTTTCCAAGTTACTATAAATTCAGTATGACACCAAGCATAAATCATCATTTATATTAATTGAGCTTTATCATTATTGAAAGACAATTATGTACACATCACTAAATGTCTGATGGAAACAAATTAGGTAGGAAAATAATTTTACAGGCAATAATAAGAAATAAAGTTGTATAGTTCTTGTTTGCGGTCATATAGGTTACTGTGACTTTTATGCTCTTATCTGTGAACTTGGTTTTCTAACTATGTTTTTCAGAAAGACAATCAAATAGGCAAAATTTACCCTGATACTGAACAGAGCACACAGACCCTTGGCACACTGCAAATGTTTCCAGCTTGATTGGCTTTTCAATGCCTGAAAAGGGAGTTAGAGACAGGCCACTGAATGCTAATCACACTGCGCTGTCTATTCGCCACATTTACATTCTTCGGGTGAACATATTTATCATTGACTTGTGATGCTACATCATTTTTTAATATTGCTCTCAAGCTGCTGGATAGAATTTCATGTCCTAAGTCCAGAGAGCCAAGGTAAATGACAAACATGTTGTAGATTTCATTTCTTATCTGGAATATTAACAGGAGTGCTGCTAATCCTATAAGACATGTATTCTAGAAACCATAGTCGTTTTGAGAGGGCAGGGACTTTTTAAAGTGTCTACACAATCATAATCCTTATATAAGACTTTTCAAATGACTGCATCAATCACATGACAATTGGGGAAAGTCAACACATATTAGGGAGGGGGGTACAAATCATTAGAAAAAACATGAAGGTGTACCAGCAATTTAGTAAGTCTCCAAGTCTTAGACGCAAAAATATTTGCTCACTCCTAGTACTCACGCACAGGGGACAGTGGTGAGAGGGCCCATGTGCTGCAGGTTGGCAGTTTGGACTGGCCAGACACTCTGTAGGAGGAAGAGAGGGCAGGCTGTCTCTATAAAGATGTACAGCCTTGAAGAACCACCCGGGCAGTTCAACTCGGCTATAGTATTGCTAAGACTCAGAGCCAAATTAGGAAAATGAGTTTGTTTTTCCCTGTCCTTCATACCCACTGGGGACAAATACTTTTGCTTTTACATTTTTCATACTACTATCCGTGCTAGGATACCTCAGTGCTGCATTGGTTAAGCACTTTTCTGCTAACCAGGAGACTGGCAATCCAAAGCCAGCAGCAGCTCTACAGAAGAAAGCTGTGCCCGAGTTGGCTTCTACTATAGCCTTGAAAACCTTCCGGGACTGTTCGACTCTGTGGTACAGGGTCACAGTGAATGAGGATCAGCTTAACAACAATGGGCTTTTTGTAAAAGGAGAAACAAAGAAAGTATGAGCTTCCTTCTTTGATGTTTATACCCGTTAATTTTTAAAACTTGAAATTTAATGCACGCATATATCAAATCTGGTATACAAAAAGGGCTTATAATTTATTTTTATTTAGAATGTTTGTACTACCGTATACATGAACATTGAGTACTCAGTTCTAGATTGCCTTCATGTTTAAGGACTCATTTTTTTCCTACTTAAACTCATCAGTTAACTTTCCCAATTCTTGTTCCTATATCACAATAGTGTGAAAATAGATACCAGGCATCAGCCCAGAGTTATCTGTAGTGTGTGAGTACATGTCTCTAGGAGGGTCTTAAGGAACCCAAAGAAAGTGAAACAAGAGAAGACTCCCTAAAGGAACTGTCACCAGTCTATAAGATAAAGTGCTGCCTGCCACTTATGCATATTTGTACACTTACTTTGGATGAACTAGTTCTGAACCTTTGGTTAAGATGTAAGTCAACTAATCAAAATAGAAGAGAGGAAGGCATAAAAAATAGAGAGGTCATCAACTTTTTTTGAAGTGAGGATGCTGACACAGCATCTCCAGATCTTACAGTGTTAAAGAGTAGAAAGAAAATTTTCTCATTTAAATAAAAATTTTACAACTTATTCAAGACTGTTTTTTGAATAGTTCTACAGAATAAGCCACACCCATGAACCATATAAGTAAAAAGCAACCAGGCAAGACAATGAAGAATAACATGAAGCTACTATGGCTGCGTCCTGCAGGGTGATTCTTGATTTAGGGGCCCCTCATGTCTGAGTGGAACTGCCCCTTTGCAATTACTAAGCTGGGATTTTTATGGGCCCTTTATGAGGATCTTTTATGAGAAGCCGCTGGTGGGGTTAGAACCACTGGCCTAGAGGTTAGCACCCTAGCGCTTAGGCACTATGCCACCAGGGTTCCTTGAAATTAGCAACATCAGAGATGAAAGGACAGTCTCAAAATAGTCACCCCTGGGATTCCCTCTCTTTAGATAGCTATGTTTCTGTTTTAAGAGCCAAGGCAACCAACTTCCAAAGAGATAAAAATGAACAAGTACAGTAATACAAGCTGACCACCTTCCTGTTTGATTGCTAGTTTTTGCTGTTAAGTGCTTTATTGTGGAAATTTTATTGGTATGTTCTGGCTTGAAAAACAAGAAAAGATATGGCAGAAATTTTGAAATGAAGATGTCAGGGAATAAGATCTCCTTAGAAAGGAATGTACACAAGAAAGAAAGCCCAGCAATCCTAAAGTCACCGAAGCACAGAAGGAGGAATACAGGCGCTCTGCCCTGGCTCAGTCAAATGACGTCAGAACAGAGGGTGAGGAGGAGACCAACCCACCCAAGTCAGGTTCTGATGAATTTAAATGCAATTCAGGGAGGGGAAAAGAGCCTCATCAGTTAAAAAGGAGAATGATGGATGTATAAATTGTTTTCAACAAAATGTTAAGGGACTGAATTGCCTCATTATTCTAAAAAGGAAGTCAGGAAAGTCTATCAAGGAATGAACACTGGGTATTTATTTCATTCATAATCTGACCAGCGCCTGGATCCTTTTCATCAGCGGGTCTGAGATGATCATTCTCTGCCCTTTGTTGTGTAAATCGTGCAGAAACCCCAAAGAGGGAAGGAATTACTATAGATCCCAATACTAATGTTTATTATCTGGTTAGGGTTTGTTATTTATGGGACTTTAAGCACCTAAGGAGAAGAGGGAGTGAAAAAAGAAGGCCCCCCAGAAGATGGACTGACACCGTGGCTGCACAAATGGGTTCAACCAGAAAAGCAACCATGAGCTTGTGCACAGCTGTGTCAGAACTGACTTTACTGGACCTAATGACAACACGAAGAACATTCCAGAGCCTCTCCCGTCTAAGGATATCTGGTCAGTGAGACATGTGGTGTCCATGAGAAATAGTTAAGGAATGTTTGATGCACCAGATAGATCATGTTTGAACACAGATGAGTGAATGCATGTGTCTAGGATGTCAGTTTGTAAGTAGTGGTGAGGGCGCTCAAAGATGTTGCCTTGATTGGAAACGCCGCTCTGGTAGTGGTTGAATCAAATGCTCGAGGAAATTAAGTAGACTGGGGCCTGTACTGTGAAACATCTAAGGGAATTTTCATTTATCGAGTTTGTAAATGGAGTTAAATGCTTAGAGAAATTTGTTCCATCAAATTTATAAGCTAATTGATCACAAATCAAGGTACAAATAAAATTGATTTTTAAATAAAACCTGAAACTACTAGATGAATGAAATGATAGAATGTGTAAATGGAACTTTTTAAAGGCATGTAAAATGTGGGGCTTTAATATTTCAAACTTGTTAAAAGTGGTTGTTAATTAAAAGATAAGGAATGATGAGTATTCCTTTCATATGTAAAAGACTCAGAGTTTAAAAACCAAACTGATTCCATCAACATCTTCAAACAAAAGAACAGCATTGTTCAATATACCTTGTGACACAGATAGATAGACCATGAAGTTTATCGTTTTATAAAACAAGTTCAGGACAGCCCTACTAAACACACTTTCTCTTGGAAATTTCCACTGTGATTTTATTAGAGACACTGAGAAGTCCTGAAATTTAAAAAAAAAAAAAAAAAAAGTTCAGCTTTTCCTTTCTTCTCTTGTAACAGAAGACCTTTTCCTTCCTTGGTCCATTCTAACTCTCGGATATTTCCAATGAAGTCCCTATTCCACATCCTGTCTATTCTCTCGAAATTTCTCCCTTTTCTTTCAAGCTATGAGTAAATAATAAGTGTCCCCTTCCCTCTCTCCCTTCCCACTCCTATAGTGAAAACACAAAATAAATAGTCAAGCTTCAAACATCTTAATCTTAACACAGGTGTTCTTTAGTCACAAATCTGTGCACCTGAAGGTCATGAGAATCCGAAGGGCTTGCATTGAGCCTTCTGCCAATGTCAGAGACCCCAGTCTCAATTCCCCTAAGGAGAAAATGGATTCCATTCCACAAATATTTACTGAAGACACTCTGTGTAAGGAAAGTTGTGGCCCCAACTAAGAATTTACCACTCACTTTTCCTTACCTGGCAAAAACTACTCAGGAGAGCAAGTCTTCTATTCCTTTGGGAACTATTTAGAATCTTTTAGGTTTTAGTCAAATCTATTAGCTCCAAGAAATCTTTTCTAATCACCGTGGCCATGGTCATGAGTGTCTTTGGTGTGTCCAACATAACATGGGCATTGTGTCAGAGCACTCCATTCCTTGAAAGGCACCGTTGACAACTGCTCTATATCCCTAGGACTTTTTGTGTCTTGGGAGCACGATCAGTGTTTTACTTCTGTTGTCACTGACGGGTCCAAGTGCAGAGCTCTGTAAACATGATGAGCTCAAAATATAGAATAAGATAAAACACCTGTTTTCCAAAAGAAAAAAAAATTCCAAGATTATAATTTTTTCCTGGTTCATGTATTAATGTTATTCATCAAGCTGGCAGACATGTATAATCAAGTAACTGGAAGGCTCAGATAAAAGTAAGAGAGGATGTCAGTAACTTATTTAAAAATATAAGTGAATGCGAGAATGTGACATACCAAGAGTCTCTTATCATTCTTGTTAAGTGCCCAGGGTGAGAACTGCACAGGGTCAGATGCAAAGCTCCTGCCTGACCCTGGCGTGGATAATCATGTCCTGGGGTTGTGCAAGGGGAATGCCACTAGTCCCAAATCAACAAGCTCATTCTATTCATAGCCTGGAATAAATTAGGCACTTCGGGGACTGGAAACTGCTATTCTCCCCAGGAGGAACTAGGGCTATACAAGCAGGTCAGAGTACCTGCCTTGGGCATGTCAGGTGCCCAGCCAGCTGTGAAGTTCTTCCTAGCCTTGCTCAGTGGGAAGCAGCATAATAGGCCCATTGTTAACACTGAGAAAATCGGGAGCCTTAAGTTTAGAAATGGTCAATCTCATATATCTCCAGAACTCAACGAAGAAAGGTCTGGAGTCTACAGATATGAAGGAGCACTGAGATTTCTAGTATCCAGATTTTTCTAGGAAAATTCAGTACAGCAGATAATCTATCGAGGTGTTGTTTGTACAGCAACTTGTTAACCAAATTAGACACTTTGCAGAAATGAGAACACAGGCCAACGCAGTCTATTCATTTTGAGATCAATTTACTTCCTCTAAAACAGTTCCCACTCTCTATATTTTCAAATAATCCCAGAGAACAAAATTTAATGAACATTAACCTTGTGATTAGATATTCCTGGTGAGATAGATAGATAGAAAAGGCCCACAAATAATGGCATCTAATGAGTCAAACACCAGCTTCCAGGACACTGTTTGATCAGGCCCTGGCATTAGTCATGCTTCCCATTGTGTGTTCACCATTAAGCTGCTATAGTGTGAACATATGTTGCATTTGTGTTACTAGCATTTGCTTCACAATTAACATTCATCTACCCTTCATTCCATAGTAGGGAAGTGAAAATTTACCTGAAATCAGAACTGTAGGTCATTAAAGGGAACATAAACCTATGAGAAAAGGAGAGGACAAGAGAGAGAGAAAGACCCTCAAAGAGACAAACTGACAGAGTGGCTGTAACCAGGAATTCCAGGACAGGAACAATTGTTAAGGACAGGGCACATCCGGCAGAAGGTCACTATGGGTCAGAACCTACTTAAGGGCACCAAACAAAAATAACAACAAAAAGTCCTGTTTCTTGGTCGGAACGGTGAACCCATCACAAGGTTGGAAATACAGCACCCCTCAGCGGGATGAATAACAGGAAGGTGGGTGAAGGGAGACAATGGACAGTGTAAGACACGAAATAACAAATATTCACTACGGTGGTAAGTGGAGGGGGGGAATAAAAGAGAAGCTGACAGCAAGGACTCAAGTATTAAGAAACTGTTTCGGAAATGTGGATGGCAACATATGTACAAGTGTGCTTAAAACTACAGAATGATGGATTGCTGTGAGATTTGTAAGAGTCCTCCCAATAAAATGATTCATTAAAAAAAAAAATCCCACTCCTCAAACTTTTAGAGCAGAGAGATTGACTCATAGTCTAAATAACACTAACTTATATCAGGTAAAAAGTGCCATTTTGACCAAATTGGAAAGAAGAATGAATTATATCAAGATGGTTTTCAAATTTATGGTTTTGGGCTGATGATTCCAGATTGTCCTTCACTACTAAGCTTCAATATTAAAATAATCTTGTTAGCTTTTTCACAATGGGAACTTAGGAAATGATGACAGACAGGCACAAGCATACCATGCAGACATATGCATATAAAGCAGGGGTAAAAATTAGAAAGACAGAAATGGAAAAGAAAAAATTTCAAAGTTATACAAACTTCTCTTACACAAATTTTAACATAACTTTGGTATACAGAAAGAAAAGGACACACAAATTTAATAAATACAAAAATGTTTCAATTTGAGTGTGTCCTTTAAAAGACTTCTAACTTACTTATATCTATTTATATCCATTCCAAAACTAAATTACATCTATTTGGATAACCAATATTCTAATTCCATGCTCCAGACCAATATTCAAAACCAAACTCACTCACTGTCATCCTGTCTATTCTGACTCATAGCGACCTTAGAGGAGAACTGGCCCCGTGGATTTCTGAGACTTTCTCTTTCTTTGCAGGAATAGAAATTTATCCTGAGGAGTGGCTGGTGGGGTCAAACTGCTGACGCACAGCACAGTGCATATCCCACTACATCAGCAGAGCAAACTGGGTCATTACGAGGAATATCTCTGAAAAGTGATTAAATGCTATCTAAACTACAAATCAAAATTTGAAACTATATTGACCTTTTTAAATTAAGAGAAGCCAACAAAAGCAATCACTTAGAAAGATACCATACCAAGACAGATAACAGATGCACAGCTTAATGTCCAATTGGACAACATGCAACCACATATATGTTCATGGTCCTTTAGGACTTCTTTGCTTGGTCGGTTCTTTACAGAAAAAAAAAGTTCTATTCTTCCTCCTAATGGTATCAAAGACTCCACACCCAGAATCTACAGCACTGAACCACGTGTGGGATGCAGGGAGGTGAAGCAGCTCTGGGTGCAGGCTTTTGAGCTCTGTCCTGTGGCAGGCGGGGGAACCAGGCTGCTTCTGCTGGACTGGCGGGATGGTGGATGGGGCTGGGCATGATGCTTTCCTTGCTGTCTGGGTTGCTCATGCTTCTTTCCTACTATTACTCTAAGCCACTGCTGCTGCAGCCTCGTTCTTGCAGCTTCCCAGTCCTCCTTCTCCTCCACCTCCCCATTCCTCCCACCACCATCAGTGACAGGGATGACTGTAAGCAGGCTCACATTAGGTTTTACGATACTGTTCACACAACATCCAAATCACCAGGTGTCCCACTTCACAGAATGTATCAGGGATGACTTATAGTTTTAAAGGACGGTTCTACCCTGTCTCCTAGGGTCACTGTGAGTCAGAATTAACCCAATAGCACTGAGCTTTATCATGAATGGGAGCGATGCACATCTATACATATATATATATTTTTTTCTTGTTCATATGAAGTAAGTACTATCATTTCTCCCATTTTAAATGTAGGTGAATGAAGACACAGAGAGGTTCGATAACTTGCTAATAAATGACAAAGCTAATAAATAACATACCCAGGATGTAAATCTAGAGTTCATGCCATTAACCACTATAACTACATTGAGAAATGGGTTTTAATTTTGTTGGTGAAAATATAATAAATTAGGGTACATTGTTAGTAAATACAAAAGTAAACATTTGCAGTGTGTATAAATAAATTCACTTATAAACCTCCCTTATGTGATCCTAATGGTTATTAGCAGTAATAGAAGTTACATGGCTAAAGCAGGGAAAAAAAGAGAAAATAACCTTTAAGGTGACAGTCCTACAATTAAAAAACAAACAACATTGTAAGAATAAAAGTATTGTATATCATTTCTGTACTTACACACAGCAAATTATTTGTGTGACATATACTTAAAAGTCAGTGAGGTAAATACATATGCCTCTCAATCATGCCGTCTGCATTATTTGTCTGAAAAAATCTTTGCAGAAAATCTTGACAAGGAGCTGCCCCAACGGGGTTTCCCGAGCTTCTCCCTATGGTGTGCTCTCATTTCTACTGCATTTCAGAAAAGTGTATGCAAGCCAACTACATGTTCTTTATGGGGACCTCTGATGGTTGATGGGGTGAATCCACCACTCCTTACACCAACATTCAGTTCACCGAATCATCTGCTCCTCACGCCGCCAACAGAGAGAGAACGTTAGACCTGTGGCGAAGGTGTGGGGCTGAAGAAAAGAAATGTCACTCTTTCTCATCGTCGCTGTGCATCCGTTAACTCTACACACCAACAAGATCCAGTGCTTTCTCTCTACCACATTGAGGGATGGGAAGCGCCTGACTCTCAGACAGCGAGCAGTGGAGAGAAGACTACAGTAGATTAAAATGATCAATCCCACTTGTAAGGTTGAAACCTCGTCACTTGGTCTCCCCTCTGGTACACCTTGGGATTTATCTAGCTTTTTAATATATTCTGTGTGGGTTATTGTTCATATTGGGGTTTATCGCTGTTGTATTTTGCCTTTTTAATTCTCTGTTGTGTGCTTTTCTGTCAGCAGTATATGAGACACAGGATTGGTGAGTCTATCGAGACGACAACTACAATAAGGTTTCCTGGAGGATAGGGGCGGGGGGAGGGGAGTAAGGGGGAGCTGATATCAAGGAGGTTCAAAAAGGAAGAAAATGTTGTAAAGTTAATTTTGGTTTCAAATTTGTGTAACACTATAAAAAAATTTGCAATTATATAACACTATGCTTGAACTATGGAATGGTATGATGTTTTGATTTCTTCCTAATAAAATGGTTTTTTGAGGGGGGGGAATGAATGAATGGGCTATTAAATGTACAAAAACATTACTGGGAAAAATATACATCTTGTTGAAAGATTTTATAAAAAACTGAAATAAAATGGATATATATGTTAAAAAAAAAAAGATTTCCCATCTAACCATACGGAATCTTTTAAGAAAAGAATGTTTTTGTTGTAGTGGTAGTTATGTGCAAACGTTTCAAAGAATTTCTGCCTGTTTTACTTGCTACCACACAGCTACAGCAAAGTCATTTCCAAGAAAGCCAACATTCCCTAGAAACCACTCTATTTTTAATATAATGCTCTTCTAGAAGAAGACTATTATCCTATGAAATTCCCCTAGATCCACCTTTGTCTACCCTTTTTCTGCACAAGAAAGTTGACAGGTAACATGAAGCAACTCTTAAAATAACTGAAAAGCCCAGCAATCATATAGGTACCATATATACTTATGTGTAAGCCAAGTTTTTCAGCACATTTTTAATCCAGTTTTGTGGTAAGATGAGGTTCCTCGGCTGATAATGGAGCCAACTTATACTCGAGTTTATAAGGTAAGTCAATTGTCAATGACAAGTCTTAAGGTAATAAGGCATATACATTGGCGGTATCCTGAGTTTGATCCAGAGCACTGTAATCAAGGAACCGTCACAATAAGTCACACCCACCTTTTGTTTTCCAAGTGCATCTAAAAATTATGTTGATATTATAATGTGGTCTATTAACTATGCAATAACATTCTGAAAAAACCCTTAAATATTGTGACAATGTCTAACATGTGACACAGAGACACAAAGTGAGCACAGGCTGATGGGAAAAGTGTGTCCACATAGACGTGCTCACTGCAGGGGAGTGCCACAGACCTTCTGCTGGTCAGAGAAACCCTTGCCCCAGAGAGAGCACAATAAGCTGGGGGGAGAGGGGGGGGAGAGAGGATTGCAGCAAAGCATGCCGTGGGGTGCCTCCACTCAGTTACGATGTCTGCATTTCCACTGGTTATCTTTAATGTACACAATTACATTCTCATATTTTTGTATCATTGGGTTCCCAGAGAAAACAAACAAACAACAATGTAGACAAAAAAGAACAGCAGTCTGAGTGAGTAAGAAAGCAAACTATCGTTTCATCCTGTTTCAACACCCCTCAAACTGTCATCTTAATGTCACCTTTCATTAAAGGAAGCTCACTATTCCTGCTTCTCTCGTATAATTCAGTAGAGGGGGGGAAACTCACCGCTGAATCAGAGACATCCTAGACGTTACACACGGGAAAAAAAAACAGCAAAACCTAAGAACCGATATTTCCAAATGGCTGGTTAAAGCTAGCACCTTTACATGTAAAACATGCTGTATTATTTTTATGGGAAGCCACTGACAAAATAGTTATGTGAAATTGCTAGGTAAACCTCAGGCTGTGGGCCCCAAGACGAAAGCACCAGTCGAATATATACTGTCTTAGAAATGAAATGAAGGCTTCACCAAGTTTGAGTGAGCCAAGGTCTGTTTTCTGGGGGTAAAGAGACACACTTCAAACCCCTGACGTTGACAACACTACATCACTTACCTCTCCTAAGCATTAGTTGGCTCCTGCATATTTTAACCTACTCTGGGCTTTTGTTCGACTTCACCAAATACGTTGTGTATTATCATCTTAAACACTGTATATTTCAGGTCAGCTAGAGGTTAAACATGAACAAACTCATAAGAAGAAAGTGTTTATATTCCTGAAAGGAAAGCATATTAGGCACAGCGATTTCATAAGATATGAGATATGTCAGAAGAGGAGCAAAATTATGCAGAAACACATGGATTTAGTCTCATTCTGCACACTTCTACACCTTGGCCTTGGCATATTCTTTAACTCCTCTGGGCCACAGCTTCTTCATCTACCAGGAGACTGCACGAGATAAACTACATGCCTTATAATTCTGAAACTTGATCTTTAAGCAAAAGTATCGGAATTTCAAAGAACAAACAGAATTACAGGTATTTAAGTTCTGGAATGGCTAAAATGGCCTACTGCAACAATATGCAATGGTACCGAAAGCATTTCACTTTGGCTCAAAATGTTATTCTACTTTAATAAGAGTGCTACCCAGCTAGTAAGCAAATACCTGTACGTTGAAAATATTTTTACAGCAAGCATAAACAGTTTGACAGTAATTTGTATCATTCTCACGGGAAAATAACTTCTCCAATCTCATCTTTCTAGTCTATGTAGCAGTGCCAATTTATAGGCATATAAAATTCGAAATCTCTTCTGTGCATCAATTATAACTTACGCAGCTCCCTGAGCAGCATTTAAAAAGCAAAGAAGTGCAAACAATATTCTGCTTGCTGACACAGTAAAAAATTTAGCTAACATAGCTTTAGAACTTCACAATTTAACTGCAATCAAATATCCCCTTTTTGAGAGAAGAAAATGACTGGGGCAATAGTTTAGAAATAAACTCCGCATCCAACTAAAGCATCTGAAATGATCTAACTACTTGCCGACGGAAAACAGCGAAGGCCGTAGGTTGGAAATCTAGCTAAGACTATTTTACCTTGTTATCGAGTAACTAGACGCTATAAATCCTATGGCTCAGTTCTTAAAAAGAGGAATGCATTTAAAAGTACAGGGATTTCTATCTAAATAGCACACAAGGAAAATAAAATGTAGCATAAGCAAGCAACTTCAAGCATGCAGTGTTTTCCATTTGTACTGTATACAAAAATACAAGGTAGTTCCACAGGGGGAAAAAGTTGAAAAATGCATATGTTTTATGATGGTTTTGAAAGAATCAATGAGAATAGGCTGGAGTTAAAACTGAATAACAGAAGACTTAAATATCAATGAAAACTCAGGATACCTGAATGGGATAGTGAGAATTTGTATCTGCTAGGTAGCCACAGGGGTCCACAGAAAGAGGATGATGGCATTTCATGGGGCCTCTTCTAAAAATAGCCATTTTCAACAAGAGTGACAGTTTTGGCTGGCTAGGCTAAAAGTATTTCAGTTGATAATTGTAGATAATTCTCATTAGTGTTACTAGAACAGTTAGTTTCTGTGTATGTGCAGGGTGGGAATACTTTTGCAACCGGATAAGCTTAGGGTAAACCCAAACCCCCAAATGACCTAGAAAAGCTTTTCTTAGTTTATGCATGTCCTCCTATTTTCCCAAGAAATGTTAAGCAAGTGAAACACAACGCTTGTGTATTCTCACAGTCCAAAGGGCCCAACAAATTCTCAAAGCCCTAAAGTGTGAAAATTCTATTTCTCAATCCCTTAATTTTAGATTGCTCTGATGGTATGGGGCTTTTGAAAATTTCCCCTCGAGCAATCATGTGCAGTTAAGAGAGGTGCAGAGGCAAGTAGTTTCTGGTCAGCTGTGGACCAGAGATAGTCCTAGTGTGCTCTGCTAATAGCACGTGGCTTACCTAAAATATAGAGCATAATTTAGCCTCTAATTTGATCAGTTTAAAAATCAGGGGGATGAAAACTATCAAGCCCTATGCTAGAACCTGGCATATGAGATATCAGCCCAAGGGCGTATTTTCTTAGAAATTACTTAGACATTTTTGTAGGTGAAACTAGATAATGTTCACTCACTTTGCTCTCTTTTCATGTAAGATTTGGTTTCTTTTGTTAAACCACAAACCTCTTTTTTTTATTTTTAATGTGACTGCTAAAGTAATAAACCTGAAAATTCATCTAATTCAAACCAAACTTTTTGCCTCAGATTAAAAATGATGCTATTAAAACTCTAGCTGGAAGAAATGGCCAGTTTCTATTTTTACCAATTGGGCATAGTTTATTTTTAAATTAAATGTTAATATATGAAACAATGTATATATTAATCAGATGTCATTAATTCTAGAACAAATATATTGGACAGATAAAAGTCAGTTTTCTAAAAGTCAGATGAGAAATTATACTGATTTTGAAAGGTATCATGGCCCATCATTTTTAGATACGGTTTAGTCTACTCTTTAGTTCACCGAAATATATCCTGATACTTCATAAAAATTTTAAAAAGCTTGAAAAACAGTACAAAATGTGAGAGCACTTGTGTGTAGAAATATAGCATCAGTGACAGTTAAGATTCAGAATAAAGCAATGCAATAGTTACTGAGAGTAGTACATTTAAGCATTACCAATTCATCAAAAGCCTGTGAGTGCTTAAAATTTTTAAACCACTTACATGTCCATCGTGTCCTTGCTTCTTTGCATTTACTTGGTGTGCATTTTGTTGTTTGTTGCATGTGACAATCAAAATAAAGAAGCCATTATAAATATATTTTAAAAGTTAATTTTGTCTAAAATATATTTACAAATCTCTATCTATAAATACAGACCTTTCTGTCATTGTCAAAGCAGATTTCAAATTCATATCATCTTCACTCTGGTACAAGTGGAAGCTAGGGAGAGGTTGTATGTACAACAAATGCAGGTATTCAAGAACTGCAATGATGACTAATACCAGTCTGCTGTAATTTCTGTGGCTAAAATATAATAATAATAATAATAATAATAATAATAACAATAACAGGAAACTGTGTAGAGAAGTTGTGTGGGCACAAAGGAGTCATGAATCTGGAGTCCTTTTGTGAATCGCACCAATGTTCATTCTTACGCGGCTAAGTGCAATGCAGAGTCAGCCTAGAATCTTTGCGATCCAAAGAGCACTGACACAAAATACTCATTTCCTTGGGAAAATCAAGGTGCCTTCTGGTTAGAAAGATGAGGAGAAAGTGGGTAAAGGGGCTATATAAGGTAGATGGAAGAGGAACAGTATACAGCAGACCATGATTTCCAATAAAGAAATGGATTTTTAAAATTCTTTGCCCAAGAAAACTAAGTGATAGGACAAGGGCTCAAAAGCACAGTGAGTAATTTAAAAAATAAACTTCTCCTATGCTTCAATTATTCTAATAAAATATCTAACAGAAAAAGCATGAATTCAAAATTAATTTTTAAAAAAGTCTGTACAAATCTATCGAAACATTGAAAAAAGTGTTTACGTAATAAGCCCTGGGGTCCTGAAATCAAAGGTGAAAGTTTTCAACAAATATTATTTTTTCAAACTTCTCTGCATATCTATTACTGATTTTTATTCTTAACCCTTACTGAGTCAGAATAGCTAGTCATCAGTGAGTTGCAGTTTCTTGATCTGACTATATTTCTGTCACTGAATGCCTCCAGTGGTGATTCATTATTTATTTCCTGTGACTGGATCAATGTTTTATTGCTCCTCATTCCAGGTGGGAGATAACCCCTGGTTTTCTCTAAAATTTGAACCAATCACACCACTATGGATTCTTTCCTCAACTAGATGGCCCTGTTTCAAAGGTAAAAATGTTATTAAACTAACAGACAACAAGAGTTTGTCCCCATATTATATCTTGCCATGGGGTACACAGAAGGCTTTAAGATAAAACATTCAGCAAGAAAGCTTCCCCGAACACTACACTGCTGGTTGCTGGCCAATCACTGATCAAAACACGGAGATGAACATGAGCCTACGAAGCAGAGTTAGAAAACGATGTGGAGATCCAGCCTGCAGAGTCATTTCAGGCACTTTCACATTTGAATGAGACACAGATCGCTCAGCACTCACTGAAGAAAGCAGATGGGTAGGATCAGAGAGATCCTTGATCGAGGAACGCCTATTTCTGCAGATAATGTCCACCATAAGAAAAAAATAAACTTGTTCAAAATCATATGTAATTTAAGCAGGCACATCTGGATATTTAAATAGGAAAAAAAGCCTAACCAAGCGTAACTATTATATGTATGTTCGTAGTATGTAGGAATTCAATTCCCCATCTACTTTTTCAATAGAGTATTTTCTGGTTGATGTAATTTTTAAGTAAATGTGATGCCAACTGCGACAGAGAATTACATTCTCAGAAATGCATTAGAGAGATTGACTTGAAAACGCACTCAACATTCTGATCACTGCTAGTAGAAAATCTGGATTCAAGTATTTTATTTCACCTGTAAGCAATCAATCTACCTATACTGCATCCTGATGGAACACATGAGTTAAGAGAAAGGAAACTGGGGGGGAGGGGGGGGGAGGGGAAGGCTCTTTTAACACCATCTTTTCACGAGCCAGAATTCTACCAATTTGTTCTGCAGTTGTATAGGCTGTCAGGTATTATGAAATCAATGCAACGAATTCACTAGTTGTCAGTCACGGGCTGTCAGTACTGTAAATTAAGAGAATGCATCTTCAAGCAAGTTTCTGTACACATATTGCCAAGGAATCCATTTGCAGTCTGATTTATGCTCTTAAAATAGACAACCTACCACAAGCTGTTGAAATGTCTCACAGGTATGAAATTGTCTAATTGAATATCATTTTCCTTTATAATCAAAGTAAGCTTCCATTTAGCTTCAATCACTTTGCAGTTTTAACCTTAATATTTTCTATACAGTGAAAACGAGTCAAAAGACTTCAGGAATAGTTTTGAATAACATTACATATTTAAATATGTCTCTACTGAGATGAAAATTACCGGGTAAAAATATGTCACGGTAGTTACATAACTCCTGAGAAGCTATCAAATAGCATTCCTTTAAGCAGTCACTCATTGCCAAGGTAAGATCACTAAAATCACTTTAAAATAGAAACACGGTTTTTTCAAAATAAATAAAAACAAGTATTGGCTGGGGTGTTAGGATTTACTTGAAATACTGTTAAATGAACAATTTTTACTATTTTTTGGATAAAGTTATAAAGAGACTATTATACTTTCATCTAATAAACTATCTCTATTAATCATATACTGAAATAAAATTTCAATGTAAAATTGATAAAAGGTTAGATAAATCTTTTAAAGTCAGTCTATTTTCATGATTTTCTTCATTAGAATAATAACATTCTAACAGGAAACACAGCTTTACAGGAGAAGAATTGTACATAAATGGCTTCTATTTTTTGTGTTCCTTTCTAGGCTTTGTCACAGATTGTTATGTAATTGTGACTGCAACAATAAATATAACTTTTGAAACAGTAATTTTATTATAGGTGAGAAAAAGAATTCCTAATATATATATTTTTTTAAATTAGGCATCACTGCCCTGGTGGTGGGTAGGAGGCCCAGCCTTTGCTCCTGGAAGCCGGAATCGAACCTCCATCCCAGTGGGCCGCAGTCGCACGCAGAACCACTACACCACCTCAGGGGCTCAGCCCCCTAATATGTTTTGTAGAATTGAAACTGAGAATTGGATTAGGACATAAGAGAAATATTATGCACACAAATATATGTACTCCCTTCCTATTAGAAGCACAGACCTTAAGAACAGAAAAAAAAAACCATACACCTCAGTAATCAAGTAGCAGTGGGTGGGAGTGGAAAAGAATAAAGCTATTCAAAAATGTCTGGATATAATCGGATAATCTGGGGCGATGCATCTAACATTACAATGACTGTCCGTCAATGCAATTACTGGTTCTCTCGAAAGGACAGCAGGTGCTATTATGGAATGTGCATTCATTTACAGGAGTTAAAAAACCAAGAAGGCTGTATGCTCAAGAGTCTTCTCCACAAAGGAAGAAAGTCAGAGGAAAAAATTCAGAATCTTAGTTCATTGGTAAAGACTGGCTTTTCAGGATGTTAAAAATGTATCAAACCACTTTCTTGCCTGTTGCTACTTTGTAAGCTTATTTAGCAAGTTTTAAGTTCAACATATTAAACAAAGTCTACTTTAATATCACACTGCATATTTTTAACTTTATATAGACTTTCACATGTGTTCTAACTACATAATAAGATGTATGTGCGCAAAGGTGCTACCGCCACATTCATCCAGGTGTGGGGTCAACAGCATAATGCAAATTGTTGAGATTAAGGGCGCTCTTGTAAATTCAATTAATAGCATTACATGATTAACAGCCTAACCTAAAAGACTGACCTCACAATTCCAGGCCTTATTTTAAATATATTTCCTACTTCAGTTTTACTACTGAAAAATGAAGAAAGAATAAGAAATCTTTTTCTGTATGCCTGATTTTTCAGTTTTTCTAAACCTTCAATATTTAGGAAAACAGGAAAATTTGAGAGAAATACTATCCACATAAATCTCTGCATTTCTCAACCCTGCTACTGAAATAGATAGCATATTTCAAACAGGAACAGGGACAATTTTACAGGTCTAGATCTATTTTTGTTTTATGTCTATTCTGACACATACTTCTTGGTTCAAGTTATTTCTGACACCAGTAAATTATTACTTCATGGTTGCATTAAAAGGTTTCTTGAGCATCTAATGAATTTTAAATAATAAATGTGTTTCCTGGACTATCCACTGGAACTTCTGAATTCTATTATAAGTAAACCTATGAATTTGGTAACAATATTCTGCTACAAGAGTGATTTGTGAAAGATTTGCAAGCAGCCAAGAATTCAGGTACCAAAATCACAAATGAGGAGACCCCCAGAGTCCTCATTAATAGAACAACTATAAATGATTTAAAATTGGAATGAGGCAGATGGTTCTATGGAAAGATGACTTACATGGGCATTATTGGTTTTAATAATGAGAACCCACACCTTTGAAGGAAAATCCTAATAAAACATTCCATTAAGAAAGGGGGTGGTGGTGGAATACTCCTCACGAGCTAATCACCACTGTGAGTTCCCTTATATTCTCAAAGCAGTGCGAGACCACATTTTCATCAAAATATAAATCCTTCATGCCAAGGGAATTTAGAACACTGATTGGTTAGTAAGAAAGCAATAATAATTATTATAGTATTTGTCATAATTATGATGTCTAATTACTGTATGACTATAGTAATTACTGGTCCATTATAACTTCTGGACTTTTTTTATAAATTCTAAAAATTATTTCAAAGGTGGTATTTTGGGGATTATTTTCCTTGAAATCAGTTTAGTTATATGAATAACTGCCACACAAATTTACATATACAATCATATGCAATTTAGTATTCTACTAGAAGTGTAATCACCTGTTTTTTAAAAATAACTGTTTGATATAAACTTGATTGAAGGTAATGCTTTTCAAAACATGCAAAACTGCTAACAATTCAACCAACCCTTGAAATTTTAAAAATAATCTCTTGTATCCAGATAAAAATGACCAGAACAACTAAAACTGGGCACTGTTAAATAAAAAGGAAAAGAAAAATGCTTCTTAGTTAATGAACTATTATCCACTAATTATCCTTGTTAAGTTATTAGCCAAAGTGAAAGCTTTGTGCCTAGCTCTAATGTGCATAACACGCCCTTCATTTAAGAAATAAATATTTCCTTTATGTAACATGTTGAATACATAATAAATATACAAGAATTAAATAAAGTGGACTTCCTCTTCATGAATTACTTCAGAGAGTCTTTCACTCAAGTAAACAGTAATTTACCAAATATCGCTTACCCTCATAATCCACCCTTTGGTCACATACTTTATTAATGAAATCGTGTTTATATAGCTAGTTAGTAATGATGGTTTTACAGGATGGAAAAGAAGGAAAAAGAAAAGAGCTCTAATCCTAGGGCAGGCTGCAAAACAGCGAGACCAGCCACCTCAGTGTACTCTGCCAGCCCTCGCCCACACTCCGTACCCCACATAGGAAGAGAACGTCCACATTTGCATGTTCTGCCATTGGCTTACCTCAGACTTGGCACATAAATATGGAACCAAAAGAAAGGATACATTACATGCACAAAGATGTTACTTGCAGTGTTATTAGGAGCAAGAAAAAATAGCAAAGCAATTCAAAAGAACTAAGTATTGCCAATGAAGAAATGGTTAAGAAGCTATATCCACTCACACTCAGAGGCATGTTGAACAGCCATCTATTGATTAACATCACTTTGAAAACTCAACAAGACCATGAACGCAAAGCAAGGTGAAACTACACAAGTGCTGTGACTACCATTTAAAAAAAATTACTAAGCAATGAGTAGGAAGAAAGAGATCAAAATTGTGAAGCTTTAAAAGTAAAATGTAAACTTCTCCCCGCAATGCCCTCCTCTCTGTCCTATGCTCTTTCCAGGTGTCAGTACGTCTGAAATGCTCGGTTGGCATCCAGCGATGATGTCGGCATCCAACTCTCTCTCTCTGAGGGATCATCAACACGTCTGATGTAGGGACAAGGGCCACCATTGAGATTGCAGGACTCTATACGCAAGTATTTCCGAATGGTTAATGCACAAGATTTCCACCTGCCAAGCTACTCTTTCTCTAAATTCATTTTATTTCTTGCAGTTGAGAAAATACACAGAGCCTGTCCCTACTCAATACCTACAAGTATAATTTAGTGACATTGACTGTTGCAAATTTAATCTGAAATTACTTGAATTATCAGTGAAGTTTCAAGATCCAGGAAATTGCATTTACTTTCTCCCTCTCTGTTTCTGTCTCTGTCTCTCTCTCTCCTTTTTTCCTTATTCAGAGCACAACTGAACAATCCATACAGAAAGTTGTCTTTTACATTCCCCATGGACAAAACTAAATCTAAATCAGCCAGGAGAAAACCATTAGGAAAAAGACAGACAGACAGACAGACAGAGAAAGAAAGAAAGAACGAAAGAAAGTGAGTGAGTGAGTGAGTGAGTGAGATGAGGAGAAGGAAAACATGGTTCAGAAAGAAAATAAAGTACAGGAAGCAAGGTAAAGAAAGAGAAGCTTTATAATGTTTAGGTATTTCAGTGTAATGTCGCAAATTGAATTGTGTTTGCCATTGACTAGCACAAAATCCTGAATATATTTAAATTCTTGTTCGTCAGGAAAAAAGATAATCAAATGAGTTGGCAAAAATTAAAATGCTTAATAGCAGCCCAACACTTAGTATATGATGACTATTAATGCTTCAGTACACTTTGAGGAATACTTCTACAAGGATAGATATAGAAACAAGCACAATGGCCTAATACTTGTATTAAAAAGTTAAGCAAATCCAGTAAAGCTAGGCTGAACATTGCCTGTTCTTAATAGTTATTTTGAAGCCATGTAACCATTATTTACAAAGCTCTAAGAGCCAGCTTCATTCTCCTCCCAAATGGCAAAAAAAAAAAAAAAAAAAAAAAAAAAAAAAAAAAAAAAAAAAAAAAAAAAAAAAAAAAAAAAAAAAAAAAAAAAAAACCCTCAACAACCAACAAATAACAATTTTCAAGACAATCAAAATGATAAGCCGTTAAAGTATTTGTTCATGACCATAATAGCCCTTTGAGAGAAAAGCATGTATAAGAAACCGTGTATTTAATCTAAAAATTAAAGTTGGAAACAAATATACATAAAGTACTAAATACAGAAAATTTATCAGGGGAGCCTAAGATTGAATCTTCATTATTCCTTTTTAAAGAAAATTACTTTATAACACAGGAAATCCCTCCCTTCTTAATCCCTTTAGTCTGTTTTCTAACTTTATAATTTAATACATCAGGTTTTCCTAAACTAAGGGCGTACTTGTATTTTTTACCCATAAACTTAAAAAGTATATAGATATAGTTTCAGAAAACAACACACACACACACACAAAATAAAACTCATTTTTCTCCCAAACCACATAATCAAACTAGCCACTTCTTTCCGGGAAAATAATGGTGTTCTCTTTTTAAAGAGTCCCTGCCACAATATAGGCTTTTTGTTTGCTTTTAAGCAGAGGTACCACAGGGAACTGACCCAGTGACAAAAGTAAATACTGGAAGGACTTATGAAGGAAGGAGGACATTGAAAAATTATACATATGTGTAAGGTGTGTACTATACTGATATGCCCACTGATTTTCAGTCCTAATTCCAACAGCCTCCCAGGGTCACCAATAGGCTAGCAGTTTCTTCATAAGAAATTCCAAAATCATCGTAACTCAGCCTCCACTTCTGCACATAGGAAGCCTCTATTATCTTTTGCTTTTCTTTCCCTTCCTAGTTAACAATAAAGAACTGCTCTGGATGTCATAGAAGGCTTCACATGGCACAAAAGCTACAACACCCTAACACTGTCTGAAAGGTCAGAGGTTCAAATGTAGCCCGGAATGCCTAGGAAGTGGGGGCTGATGCTCTGCTTCCCACAGAACCGGCTTATGAAAGCTCTGGGAGACAGCTCTCCTCACGAGGAGCATGGAGTCAGAGTCACAGTTACCAGCACCAGCGAAACGGCAGTTTGAAAGTGTAATCAAATTGTATCAAAATTGGGGCTGAGCCCCAGTGGCGTAAGTGGTTGAGTGAGGGACTGCGGGCCGCGGCGGTTCAAATCCAGCGGAGGCTCTCAGGAGCAGCACTAGGTAGCTCCCATGACCACCAGAGGGCAATGATTCCCCCCCCCCCCCAAAAAAAAAATTGTATCAAAATCACATCACCTTATCATTAAATGTCTAAAGAAAAATAAGCACTAGACCTGCTATATTATACCCTGGCTATCGGTCAAAGGGTCTTGGGGGTGTAGTGGGTATGCATGGGACCACAGTTGGAAACAATCAGGTGCTTTGCGGGCAAAAGATAGAGCATTCTGTCCCACAAAGCGGGACAGTCTCGGACGCCCACAAGGACAGTTCTACACACTCTGATAGGGCCATGATAGGTCAGCATCAACTCAAAGGCCCTGAGTTTGGTGTGTTCTTCTGTGGATTACTCAAAATGGCGTGCTTTAAATGATCAGCTGTACTGAGAAATGTTAAGCACCACCTGCGTAGCCACCCTGCAGTTGAAAGATGTGGCAGTCTGAGGTGAAGAATGCTGTTAGTGCTGTTGAGTAGGTTTGGACTCACAGGAAGCTTATGCTGCACAGAAGGAAACACTGCCCAGTCCTGGGCCAGCCTCACAATGGTTCCTATATTTGAACCCACTGTTGCTGCCAATGTCAACCCATCTTATTCAAGACCTTCCTTTTTTTTTTGCTGAACCCCTACTTTACCAAGTATAATGTTTTCCAGGGACTGATATCTCTTGGTAACATGTCCGAAATATGAGATGAAGTCTTCCCATCCTGGCTTCTAGGGAACATTCTGGCTGTATTTCCTCCTGGATACATGTTTGTTTCTTTTAGCAATCCACAGAGATTTCAAAATGCTTCACCAACATCAATCAAATGCATTCATTTTTCTTTGGTCTTCCTCAATGTTCAACTTTTATGTGAATATGAATGAAGCAATTGAAAATACCATTGACTAGGTCAGATGCATGTTAGTCCTCAAAGGTGTTACTTTAAAGAAGTCTTAGCTAGCAGATTTGCCCAACACAGTGCATCATTTGATGACTGCTGCTTCCATGATGCTTGATAGCTTCAATCTTTCTCTGCTATTGGTACAATTGTGAGGATTGTAATTTTCTTCACGTTGGGTTGTAATGCGTACAGTCCTTGATCTTCCTCAACAAGTGCTTCAAAAGTCCTCCTTACTTTCTGCAAGCAAGGTTGTGCCATTTGTAGAATGTCTTCCTCCAATCCTATGACTTTATTCTTCTTCAAATAGTCCAGCTTTCTAATGATTTGCTCAATATACAGACTGAACAAGTAGGGTCAAAGAATGCAAACCTGATTTCACACCATACATTATTACCTTGTTCCATTCACACACCTGCCACTTGATCCATGTACAGGTTCTGCAGGAATACAATGAAGTGTTCTGGAATCCCCCTTCTTCTCCAGATTGTCCATCCTCTGTTGTGATCCACTGAAAAGAATGCCTTTACACAGTCCATGAAACAGAAGTAACATCTTTCTAGTATTCTCTGCTTTTGACCAAGATCCAGCTGACATCAACAATGCATATCCTTGGTCCATGTCCTCTTCTGAATCTGGCCAAAACCACTGACAGCTTCCTGTAAATGCACTGCTGCAACCATTGCTGGCTATCTTCAGCAAAATCTTACTTGAATACAGTATCAATGATGCTGTTCTATAATTTCCACATTTTGTTGCATCACTTTTCTTTGGAATGGGTACAAATAGATTACAGTCTTGGAAACCCTATGAAGCCGTTTTACTCTCTCCTACAGGACCACCATTGCCTCCACAGCAAGAGATATCATATTTCAGTAGAAGGGGGGCCTTGGAGTATTCATCAGATAGCAAGAGGAGCACCTATGAAAATAAGTCTTAAAACCAAACAAGAATCCAATCTATTGCCACGGAATTTATCATTCATCTAAGGCAGAATAGAACTTCTTCAGGTTTCTGAAACTAAATCTTTACAAGAATAGACAGCTTCACTTGTCTGCCACAGAGCAGCTGATAGGCTTGAACCATCAACCTTATAGCTATCAGCCCAATACTTAATGCAGTATATCAGCAGGACTTCTTAATACTGTCTTGGTATAGCTGGCCTACAACTTTTGCATGGTATTTGTTCATTTAACATAGATTTGGGGGAAGTTGGTGGTACTTTCTGAGACGGATTAAAATCAGATGATTTCAATAAAGAATGGAAGAGAAAAAAGGAGAGTATTTATTTATAATGTAGCATTTTTGTTCCTGGTAATTTCATTCTGAAATTCAAAAAGGTAAAGGCATTTGAATCTTGGTTTAAGTTACTTATCTTTGAGTTTTAAAATTAGTTTGTTAAACATTCAGTTCTCCACCAATCCCTTAATGAGGAATGAAGTGAACACGTCTAGGTTTTCCTACTGTGTCTCTTCTTCACCAATTACTCTTTTAAAACTTATTAATAACTGAAGAGGCAGTGAGTTATTTAACGTGGCTCTTCCAGTCAATGTCTTTTAACTCCCACCAAACCACCAAATGAAAACTTTTCCCTGCAAGCATCTGGTAAAGAGTTGGGATATGACACAAATAGGTTTCACCTGTGTGTAATTGTGAAGTAGATTCCCTGGGACACCATCCTGCTGTCTATAAATTGAGCCCTCTGAGAAGCAGAAGGGATCTCATTATCAACAAAAGCTTAATAAAGCATGTCATCTGGACTCAAGATCCCAGTGCAGTGAACATCCTTGATTCGGAAGGCAGCTATACCATCAGAGAAGCAGCAGCAGAACCAGGAGCCAGCGCATGAAACAGCATATGGACTCTGCTACCTGCGGAGCAAGCAAAGCTGAGCTCTTTTGTGTGGGAGGCTTGCTTGCAGAGAGTGATGCCTCAGGGCACTCAATTGGGTAAAGGGGATTTTCTGACCCTTGGAAGTGGAGAGGTGAGTGCCTGGGAGCTGAGCCTCACTGTAGTGGGATGCCTCCAGGCATCAATTTCAGGGAGCTGGGTTTGCTGATCCATGGAGTTAAAACTGAATGCCTTCAGGTTGAGGCTTATAATAGAGTGGCAAGCCCTTTGGTTTGTTTGTTTGTTTTTAAACCAGTGTGTGGTTATGTCAATTTTTAAATATATACAGCTTATGAGTAACCTACCTGATTGTGTGAAGGTGGGTGGCTGGGAGAAGGTAAGGAACTACATGACTCAGAGCAAAGAATATACTCTTTCAAAGTAACACAAATGAGAGAGCAGTGGCTGATCCTCAGAGCCAGCCCCTCCCTCCCCCCATTGCCGCTGTGGGCGCTGGGAAGGAAGTGATAACTCAAACCTGAGCACTTCTCATTGGCACTACAACTTGTTAACTTCCTTAATAAACCCTTGCCTGAAAGTCTGTGTAACCACTGTAATGAGTATTAGAATCCAGACGAGGAAAACAGAACACTAAGACAACACAATCAACAGCAAGGAACTTAAGGTAGACATGTTTTGTTACTGCTTTTTGAGATAAATAGAAAGGAAGGGGCAAAAGAAAAAAAAAAGACTTTGTTTTAAAAGGACTGCTTTGGAACTTAGTTCCTTTTCTTCTAAATTTTGTGTTTGAGGATTAAGGGGCATCTCTACAATACACTGGACATCTCTCAATTCCCACCCAAATAATGAATTTATTTTTTGTGAATGTTTCAAGGTGGAGGCAGAGAAGTCAATTCAAACACATCCACCTTTTCAGCAGACACGTTCCAACTGCCAAGAGCTCCACTATAGTTCTTACTGGGCCTTCACAAGTATCATGGGTGTTTCAGTAATCATCCAGCAACAGTGGTTGCCATTTCAAAATAGGGGATAAAGAGGTTTTACCTTTTTATAAAAAAAACAGGTCTATGCATACACATGTGCTGAAAGTTAGACATTGAATAAAGAAGGCTGAAAAAAACTGAATTGCGGTGCTGGGAAGAATATTCAAAAGGACCTCCAGAAAAACAAACCAGTGTATCCTGGAAGAGGTGCACAGTCAAACTGTTTGTTAGATGTGAAGATGGAGACACTGTCTCACGTAGTCTGGACGTGTTATTTAAAGAGATCAGACTCTGGAGAGGGGGCATCGTGGGCTGTAAAATGCAGGGGCAACAAATAAACTCGGGGAGGTGGATGATCAAGCAGGACTGGGTTGTGTTTTGTTCTGTTGTGGATACGGTTGTGCGTGTCAGAAGCTAGCCAACAGCACCTAACAACAGCAGCTGCAACATACACATAAAAGGAAAAGCACTGCCAAAGAAGACAGGCCAGGCATCTTTGATTTGGATATGGGAAAACCTTTTTTGTGACTATACAAGAGCCAACTCACTTTATTACTGGTTAATATTTCTTGAATTATTCATTCTGCCTTGAATAAAATCTGTTCATTTGCACAGAAAGGAAAATGGGCTAACGCATTTTTAGCCTGCTAAATCTAAAAGAAGTTAGTATTCAAATGCCAGATACAAAACCACTACATCGTAGCGATAGTAAGTTTCAGTACAAATTTCTTCATATTGTGAAATGTCAACTTTATAGAATGTTAGGTTTTGCCACGGTGTGAGTTAGAGACACAAGAATTAGCTTTTTCTTGTTCAGTGGGACACTGTGGCATAAAAGCATTGTTAAAGATTTAGGTAGAAAAGCTACTACAGCCAATCCTTACAAAATATAATGTGGTGTTTACAGGAACTTGGCTCACAGCAGACAAACACAAAGCTATTCAGGCATGTGCGCACGCATGCGCACGTGTGCGCACACACACACACACACACACACACACAGGCTTCAAAAAGTCTGTAGAAATTTTCTGTATTTTTGGTTTGTATTGTTTTCCTCGGTTCTTATTTGTTCCTGTTAGGGTGTATCTCAGAGGTGCTAACGTCGATGGAGGTCACCCTCAGGAAGCTGTGTTACATGCGTTTCTGCTTTTCGGTGCAGGAAACCTAAGGCCGATGAACCTAGAGGAGCAGCAACTAGAATAAGGGTTGGGGGAGGGGGTACAGAGTAGAGGTGGGATAAAACGGAAATAATGACAAGGAGTTAATGTAGAAAAAGAATGTTTATAAACTGATTGTGGTAGCAATTATACGTTATACTTGACTTTATTGAAATTTGGAATATCTGTATTAAATCCCAACCAATAAAAAAAATGCTGTATCTCCATTTTCCACAAACTTTTTGAAGCCCCATGTATAGAAGCATATATATGTCCACAGATACACACACACATATATACATATGCATATATGAGCATACCAACATAAAACTGATTCTTCAGAAGAAAAAATATATTACATTGAATTTACTGTGAATAGAGCCCAACTATGAAAACTGAAAGGGTTTTATAATTTCTGGGAGCACTCACTAGAAGGAATGTGGTCTTAACTAAAATAAAAACAGACCTAAATACAGTCTGAATACAGTCTGAATAAAACTGTGGACAACATTTTTCTAAGATGGCAAAAAAAGAACCCCAGTGATTATTGATGTTTGAAATTACATATATACACATAATAAAAAACAAAGTAATATTTACTTTAAATTCCAAAAAAAGATTCATTTTGACCTTAGCCCCTGCCATTGAGTGATGACATCTGACTCAGAGACCCTCAACGAAGTGCCATCCCTGTGGGTTTCTGTAACTGTAACTTTACTGTAGCGGAAAGCCTCATCTTTCTCCCCCAGCGCAGCTGGCGGTTTCAAACCACCGACCTTGTGGCTAACAGCACAGAACACAATCACGGTGTCACTGTGCCACCAGGGTTTTGGTACTGTATGGACAGTGCCCCTTATTTTAAAGATAATAGGAATTAAAAACTAGACTTAGTCAAATGTTATCTTAACCTGTAATGTTATAAAGGCACCCATTCACTGAAATTCACTATGTAGTAGATCCATCTCCACTGCACGGATAACCCTGAGGTTACTCAGGAAACATGGAAAGATCTCGAAATGTCTTTGGCATTTTGGGAGAGAGATAATTGCATTCAGTGTAATCTCTTAGGAGTGTTTTATTTCATTCTAACTCTGCAAACTGGTTATCTGCACAAGATACACAGCACATGTTGGCAACCTAAGGCTGTGTTGATGGCAGGGGGTTGGGGGGCTAAGCAGAGGGGCTCTAAGGATCCGTTACTGCTCTCTCTCCTGCCTTCCTTGGAAGAGATTCCTTCCTGCTAGTTCTCTCTACTTGGAGACATGTTGTGCCTTATCTTCCCACCAACCACATTCACAAAATTGGGAAGGTGACCCATCGACTGTATGTTTTTGAAAACTGGCATGTCACATGCTGATAATCACACATGCGTTAAAGTGGTGTGCTGCTGTTGAAAAGCTGTTATAGATGATAACTGCACACTGATGAGATTTACTTAATTATTCCAGAGCCTATCACTGCCCAGCCACTATCTGCTTCAGAAAGTGCACGACACTCTTGAATTATCTATTACAACTGAAAAAAAGCCATGAAATCAGACTGATCATCAAAATTCCTGAACAGACCTATTAGTGGTCCCCTGTTTTCTATAATAAGAAGTTTACCAGGATCATTTCTACCTGTATTTAAAACCGTGGCTGTTCAACAAAATGAAACATCAGATGCTGGGAAAAGAGAAACTTCACATTAAACTTTAGGTTCTGTGAAAACTGGGTGAGTATTTTGATCATCTGAGCACAACACTTTCAAGACAAAAGTCCAAATGTTATCAAAACGGTTGAAACTGCTTACTACCCGAAGTCTAAGTTATTGAATCTTATTTTTCCGGGCTCTTGGTGCTCAATTGTTGCAGTTTCATACAAATGTCCTCAAAACTCCCCAAACTCCCAGCCTAAACTCACTGCTATCCAGTCAATCCCACGCAACTCATAGCGACCCTAGAGACGGCACCTTTCTCTTGGGAGAGAGGTTGCTGCTTCTGAACTGCTGACTTGGCCACTGTGAGCCCCTCTCTCAAGACTAGGGCATTTAACAACTCCAAGGTTCTAAATCAAATATGCAACAAGAACTACTGGCGGGATAAGGTATATTATTCATTACTGTATGTTTACACAAATAATATATACATTCTACCTTGTCAATTACAGTAACAAACTGAATGATCCTCTCAGGCATTAGTCTCCTCTGTGTGGTATGTGTGAGTTTTATTTGAGTGGCATATTACATGAGAAAAATACAATAATGTGTCCAAGTTCTTTTAAAAACAGACCCTAGTTAATTGGAAGAAGTCTTATAAATAAAAGTAAAGCAAGATCAAACAAAGAGGTTATACTTGCTGACTGCCAACCTCTAGATTACAGGCATCTATAGAAAACTCTGCTCTTCCCACCCTTTTTCTTTCCCCTTACATGTCTACAGAAGAGCCCGCAGAAAGGAAGGCAGCCTCCAGGCGATGGCTGTGTGCAGCAGTGCAACAATGGGCTCAGGAACTCACAAAGGACTGTGAAGATCGTCCTGGACAGAGCCATGAATCCAAGCTGACTTGACTGACATAATTTCTCATTGACTTTAATCGAAGTGTTGATAACCCACAGAGACTAAAACAGGGAATAAGGTATTACAAGCCCACATTACTTTAAATGGACCATTCCTAACTCCAAAGAGCCATGGTGATGCTGTGGGCATGCACTTGACTACTAACTGCAGAGTGGCGGCCCGAGCGTACCAGTCACTCTGCAAGAGAAGGAGGAGTCTAGCTGTAGAACCAGCAAGTGACTGGCAGTAACTTTGGGGTGGGTCTTCGGTACCTTTAGAGAAATATTTTTTGCATGGACTTTCAAGTTGTATACCAATTACCCCTATCCCCGTGCCTTGAAGATGACCTCAAGATCAAACAAACAATTGATACCTCCTGTTTATAAGTTGGTTACAAGGTAAAATGTAGACAAGACATACTTTGAGTACGGAAATGGAGCAAAGGAGTAGGGAGTAGCCACAAATTTACTATTTTCTCTCAACATAATGAGTGAGTGTGTCATTCATGTATTTATTATTAGCTTACTACTAATATTGTGTAAATTTTCCACAAGCAACATGGGGGCAACAATAGTAATAAGAAGAAGAATATAGATAAGAAAGACTTCGTTTCTGCCCTCATAGGACTCAAAGTGTACAACAAAAGCTATCAATTCTATGAAAACTGTTGTCTGGGCAAGATAAGGACACTAGGCTATTATGAAAGGGAAGAGGCGAAGAGCAAACGGTCTCTCAGCAGGGCAGGGCCTGCAGGGGAGAGCCACATAAACTGAGGCTTTGAGGTTGGAATCCCTCTGCTGTATTAGCTCACTGCGGCAAAAGGGCATTTCTCACCCTTTAAGATGGTAGGTAGAGAGACGGAACCAACTACAAGGGCCTACAGATAACCTCCTCTCTGGAGGACAGAAATCAGAGGAGTGGGAAGGGGGAGATGTCGGGCAGTGTAAGATATGACCAAACAATAGTAATTCATAGAATATTGAGGGTTGGTGGAGGGGGTGAGGAGCAGGGACAGCAGGAAAGGGATGGGAAGTTGATATCAAGCGCTTAGATAGAAAAATGGATATTTGGAGAATGATGACGGCAGCAGACATGTTAAAGTGCTTGACACAGTATATGTATTTATGTATTGTGAAAAACAATGCACAGCCCCAAACAAAATGATCTTTAATTAAAAAAAAGAGACATACCGGAATGTCATCATCAAGTAGTAATCTTCTATAAGGAGAATGCAAAAAGTTCATGAAAATATTCCATTCTCCTTTAATTCCATTTTTTCCACAAACTTTTCCAAGTTTTCATGTATTCTTACATATCCAATTTTGAACACTTGAATATGCAAATAGAATCATCTGACTGAAATAAGGAAATATCACAGTATGAAATAGTCAAGTGAAGAATTAAAGCACACCATATTTTATAGCTTCACATGCCTGGCATTTAAGACGTGTGTGTGTGGGGGGGGGGGGGGTCTGGTGTGACCGGGGGGAATTATGTGCAGTATCAAATTGTGTGCAGTCTTGAATAGGAAATATTGCATTAAGATATACTGTAGTTTGCCTCTAAATTATGCCCATTTACCACATGAGATACAGCGTATGCTAATTTTAGGCAGCGCAGAGCTATTCAGATGACTCTGCCACTTGAAGTTATGAAATGTGACGGCTGTCTGATACCATCCTGGGTTCACAGCACCTCCAGAGTCCATTTCAATCCGTGTATTTTGAGTTTTCCTAACTGGGCTGCTGACTTCTGCTGGAGGAAACACAACAATCATGTGGGCTGATGCCACTACAAATTTATGGTTTCCAAGCTCTCAAAACCACTCAGCAATTCTACATTACGCTGGTCAGCTCCTTCCCACTTCCCATGGCTGCACTCCCAAATTTTAGCGAACCCCCGAGGGCCCCACCCAATTCCTTTCTAGCCTCGGGCCTTTATCTGAGAACGTGATTGGCTTTCCAAGTTCAAAGAGCAATTACAGACCATCAAGCCTGCATTCTCAATAATTCTTACACTTCACAAGACCTAGACATGTTTAATTAATATTTAATCCTGACTCTCTGAGCAAGAATAAATCCTCCTCCTTCTCAAGGCTAACTCCTCCAAATAACCCCTTAATCCCAACCATGGCCCTCAGATTCCTCCACGACATTTTGCATGAATCCCAGACCTTCTCTTGCTTACAGCACAGATTTCTCTCGTCAATTTTGTTTCAGCCTCTACATTAGTCCAAGCCTTAAGCTAAACAAAACTCCTCAACTTGCCCTAATCTGAACTATGCCCCTTCCCCTCTGCTAACACAGCTTTGACTAAAGTCAACAGGGCGCCCTAAAATTTCAATCCAAAGGACATGCCCCAGTCTGCAACTTCATAACTTTTTGTAAGGCATCTAACACCCTTCCCCTCCTTGAAACTGTCTTTTCTTTTAGTTGCAAGTAACAACTCCCTTGTCGCTCCGCTCCCCACTTTCTCCCCCTTTTCTTCACTTTCTCTGGGACGTTTGTTTATGCTCGCCCCTTAACAATGATATTCCCAGGTCCTGCTCCGAAAGTCCTGTGAGTGCGTCTAGAAAAGTGGCAGGGTGGTTAAAGCACTGAGCTGCTAACTAAAAAGGTCAGCAATTCAAACCTTCGCATTTTCTCTCTGGGAGTTTGCTTCAATAAAGACTCAAGCCTTTGCAAATGCTAGGAAGCAGTTCCCAGTCTGTCCTCTAAGGGTGCTGTGAGTTTGAAGGGACAGGCTTATTTATATACTCACCTCCAGGTCAGACATCTCCTAAGTTCCACCCTCAAAATCCAAAGGCTTAGTGAACATCAACTCAAGGAAACTTCCTCACAATTCCTACTAACTTTTTTTCTCAGCAAATGGCACTTTGTGTGTGTACAAGAATTTTGTACCCATCTCCTTTCTTACTCTTCACATCAAATCAAAATTAACTCTACCTCCCCACTAATTTAAACTCATTTCTTTAGTTATTTTCTCCCTATTATGGCCTTAAATCTAAGTATTGCCACTTCTTAACGGGGTCATCCAGATTGACGCCCTACATCAATTTTCCTGAACTTGATCTTCTCCAATTTGCCAAAAGGACGCTCTAACATGAAAAGGTGATGGTCCCATATCTCTACATTCCATGCCAAGGTGGCATCCAAGTCAAACGCGATTCAATCCTTGTTGGATTCTTCACAACCAGTTTCTACCACTTCACTCTCAAATCACACATTCCAGCAACAAATCCAGGGGTGTTTTATGCCTCCAGGCCTGCACACCTGGACACGTGGAAATCCCCTCTGTCCTTCCCTTTATGCTGATCACAAGTGTGGATCAATTCTAACCTTCTCACTCCAACCTCAGAACATGTTGGTCCACTCACTCTCCACTATACCCCCATGCACATCACATTTTAATAATTTCTGTCAAGTTCTACTTCTTTTCATAGGAGGGCAGGTCCCCATTACATTTACTGCGAAGCCCAAAGCACTTTTGAAGCCTAACAAGCTAACAAGATAAATAAGAAGTACATCCAAACACTGACATAGCACACAGTTTATTGCTGTTA
>PVJH01011577.1:0-68225 GCA_004026705.1 Nesogale talazaci | reverse complement strand
CTGGGCCTCCTACTCCCATCACCAGAGAGCAGTGATGCCTAAAAAAAAAGATAGAAATCTCCAATTCACCTTACTCCCATTCGCCTTTTATTTACTAAGGTAGTTTTTGATTCCAGTTTGTTTTCTACCCCCAAATCAGTTACCATTACTATTTTATATCGTCAGTTTTCTAGCCTCACAAATAGTCACTTTTTTTTTTCCTATCAAAGAATATATCCATGAGCCCTGGCTCAGTGGCTTAGTGGTTATACATTGGACTACAGTCGCCAAGAAGATACCCAGGTTAGTTGAATGGCTACATGACGACCGTCATGGAGGGTAAAGGAACAACTTACCAGGATGTCTTAGCACAGCATTTGTCATCCGTGCTACTAGTGAAAACCCTAGCATCAGAAGTATAGCCATTGTTGCTTGGTATTTAAGTGCTGTCTTGTTAAATTAACTCAGTAGACATTATGTTTCTGCTGTGTTTACAGCCTTGTGGGATACACCATGACTGCAGCAGAGGGAAGGCTGATCTTCTCAAGTACATCCAAAGAGGGTCTACAAAAAAGTCTACTCTACACACAGATCATACAATAAAAACAGAAACATAAACGATAACTGCAGAGAAAAATTAGAACATGGAATGGGAGCAGGACATAGAGGTGTATGAAGGATAATGTCAACGAAGGTAGATAAATCCTACTGTGACACAGAGCAAAAGTTGAAAGTATGAAAAAGCAGCCATGCGGTTATGTGGCTCACAAATTCCAGGAAGCAACTGCGAGGGCAAAGGCTGGAGTCAAACAACCATTTGAAGAGTCTCAGGCAATGTGGCGAGTGCGGGGGAGTGTGATAGGAGATGAGGTCAGAGGGAGTAGGAAACGGGGCTCTTGTGAGGCATTTCATGTTGGGGAGTGAGGTAAGAGTGAAGCAAGCATTATGAAGGAATTAGGCGATTATGTGATTGAATAAAATAGGGTTTTGAGAACCTCATATACATTTCCTTCCTACTGTCTGCACTACAGATTATTTTTCTTGGGTGGGTTGGAGATTTTCTTCAAAATTTGCAGTGGATGAAGTTTTGGTTGCTGTAATAGCAGAGTAGCTCCTATCAGATTAAATCTCCTATAGAAGAAAAGTAATAAACTCTAAAATAGAAATCTGAAACAATGGTTTGAGGGAACTGAAGAACCCCCAGGGTAGGCAAAAGCTGGAAGATATTTAACTCTTTTTTTCCCTTTTTTTTTTTTTGTGGGCCTCATTGCCCTCTGGTGGTCATGGGAGCTACCCAGCGCTGCTTCTCAGAGCTGCCCCTGGATTTGAACCGCCAAGCTCACAGGCCACAGTCCCACACTTACACCACTGCGGCTCAGCCTGATATTTAACTCTTAAAAGAAAAACCAAACAAACAAACAAAAATTGGGTGAGAACTTCACTTCTGTGTTTTTTCTTAGCATATTCCCCTGTACACAGAAGGCAAAGTGACTAGAACACAAGCAAAAAGCTGTAGTCTTGGCCAAAGATTAGGGGGTTGGCCAGGATAGCCAATTGAGAGAGGAGCCGACAATCTGTATGTTAGATGTTCGCCCGACCCCTGAGTTACATTGGTATGAGTGAGACTCTTGGGGCCTGAGGGAGAAATAACAGCTGAAGCTGCTGAGCTGAGATTTCAGCTGCTGCTTATACCACAGGGTGACAGAGATTACACCGGATGACTTGCCAAACTATAGAGGGGCTTGAGAAGCACATCAAGCTTTCCATTGAGAGCTCAGAAGAACTACACTTAGAATAAAAGATTATCCCCTTAATCTAAGGAAATCGCTCTAGGACTAAGGGCAATACCCATCTAGACCCAGTTTTAAATAAAACACCTCAAGTCCAAGGGTACTTTTCACAAATGTAGTGGGCCTGCTACAGCCACAATGACTCTGCAGAATAAGATGACAAGAGTCCAGAATCTCTATAGTGTGTCGATCATAATTTTAAAATTAATAAAAATAGGAAGAAACTGGAAAGTGTGATTCATAATGAAAAGAAAAATTAGTTATTATAGGCCCACAAAAACCTCTGGATTTTGGAATTAGATAAAAATTTTAAAAAGTAAAATTGGGCAAAAACTACTGATTACTCTGAAGTTCCTGTCTACAGCAAAAGATGATTATAATAAGTGAATAAATGGGAAATTTTAGTAGAAATTTAGAAATCTTTGGAAAAAGAGAAGCTCTCGAATTAAAGTATTTAATCTCAAGTAAATAATTATGTGGGATCAATAGCATTGGAAACATAAACATTGACCAGTAAACATGACAGGTCAAGAGAAATCATACAATTAAAGTACAGAAAAATATATGTATATTGAAAAGGAAATTAACAGACCCAGTGACTTGTAGGTGATAGCCAGAAGCAAATATATGTATAACTGGGGTTCTAGAACTAGAAATTATCTAGAAGTAAATAGGAATAGCAAATATTTTGAACTGAAGGACAGTGAAATACAATATACCAATATGTGTGGGGTTTAACTAAAGCAATGCTTATAGGTAAATGCATAGCCTTAAAGTGTGTATTGCAAAAGAAGTGAGGTTTAAAACATTTAAATTTTTATTTCACTCCTCCAAACAAGAGGAAAGTGAAGTCTAAGTAAAATAAAAGAAAAAATAAGACTGGAAATCAATAAGAAAAACAATTAAGAGAATTAAATATAAAATATGATTTTTTTTACAAAGAATAATAAAATCTACCAACCACTATCCCAAGAGAGAAAGAAAAACACAAATAAGTGACATCAGGAATGAAAGAGGGGACATTACAAAAGACATCTAGACAAGAACCTGAAAATGTTATCACCATATTAACATCTATAAATTTGACAAGTTAGATGAATTCTTTGGTGAAGGCTCCTTACAAAATCAGTAACAGAAAATTGACATGGCATTACTTATGCTAGCCAAACAAACAAAAGTACAACTTGGAAACAATTTGTCCTTTAATACAGAATTGATAATAGTTCAGTTAATACAGTGAAATTCATGTGAAGAAATGACTGATATGAAGTCAGTGTGGAAGTATGTTTATTGTTGGGTGTAAAATCGAGTTGCAGTTCAGTATGTATAGTAGAATGATAAAACATTGGCATGTTCAAAGATAAAGTTATCCACCTCACTTCACAACTCCGTATGTGACATTTCCCACTTACATGATTATGCGATGATAACGTATCTGACAATTTTATGCATTCATGAGGTGGCTGGTGTGGCAGAAATGGTTATGGAGTGTTCCCATCCCCAAAAGGGGTCTTTGGCCAGTCTCTGGAAAGCTAGACCACAATTCTTAGTGCCTCCCACTCCCTCTTGCTGGTATGTTGGTCCAGATTCTGAGGTAGGTCCATGTCCTCAATGGCCGTGGCCTCTGGGTGGAGGTCCTGGATTCCCAGATCCTAAGCAGCCTGAGGATCTGCAGCTCAAAATTGCTGTGGGCAAGGAAGGACAGAAAGATGAGGCATGTGAGTTCGATGACATCTCACAGTGAACCAAACAGATCCATTGCTTCAGAGGGGCCAGATGCATGGCTTGCTCTCAGCGCCCCCCTCCCCTTCACAGCCCACCCCCAGCTGAGGTGAATCACCAGGCCAGGGGATAGTATGGGCTGAGAGGATCATGCCCACATCATGGGCAGAAATGGATCCCTGGAAAAGAGGCTTCAGAGGGGAAACCTTGGTCCAACACAGCAGGAAGGTGACGGACTTCGCTAAAAGCCATGGGCCCTCCAGTCACAGAGCCTCCTCCAAGCTGCTGCTTCTCAGTCCAAACTGGGTCCATCACAGTCACAGGTGCATCCAGAAATCTTAGCTGTGTCTGTTTTTGCAATCATGCTTGTAAAAAGTCCGACAAGTGGATGGCCTAAAAATAAAAAAATAAATCCTTCCTTTTCACCTAACACCAGTTTTCACAAAGTGACTTGGTCTGTAGAATTTAGCCGTGTTGATTAGTGGGTAGTGGGTGTACATGTTCTGGTTGATTATGGACCAATTATTAGCAGTTGCAATTCAGAGATACAAGAATACTGTGACATTTGCACCTTTTACTTTGTTCATTTTTATACTGTGAACTTTATATAACAGCATAACCAGAAAAAGTATAAAATGTAAACAGTGATTATTGTTTTGAAAAATTATAATAGAAAATTGAATATTACAGTATTCTATTAAAGAAATTAAAGTCATCATTTTAGATCTTATTTTAACAAGCTTCAGGCATGGATAGTCTCACTAGTTAATAACTCCATATTTTTTTCTTTTTTTTATCATCTTATTTGGGGCTAATAACTCCATATTTTTAAGAAAAAAAAATCAACATCACACAAATCCTTTCAGCAAAGAGAATTTACAGTACCTTCTCCTAGATGTGTCTCCAAGAGAAGTAAAAACATGTTTCTTTGGTATGTATTCAAGAGAAGTAACTTTGTGTTCAAGAGAAGTGAACATATTTCTCAGATATATACATGAGCGGCTTTACTCACAATAGCCCCAGCTGTATACAGTATTTGTCAGTAGGTGAACTGATACGCAAATTGTGATACCTGCATACAGAGAAGTGCTAGACAGCAATAAAGAAATGGCAGGAACTCTAACCGTGCAGTGGGTTATACATTGAATTGCTAACCGAGATGTCAGTGGTTCGAACCACCTTTCTGGGGCAGTGATGCCCGCCCCTCCCCCCAAAAAAACAATAAAGAAATGGCCATCTGATACATGCACCAACATGGGTGGGTGGTATAGTCATTAGACTGAGGGAAAGAAACCAGACACCACAGTGCACATGGTGTGGTATCATTTGTATGAGCTCCAAAAACAGGCAGAGCTGAGCCATAGTCAAAGTAATCAGAAAATTGTTGCAGGGCAGGGATTTATTTTAGTTATTAAAGAAGCAGGAGGAAACTTTTAAGGAGGTGATAAAAATATTCTTTGTGTTGTTTCGAGTAGCAGTTACCTGAATATATACAGGTCTGGGAACCTATCCATCTGAACATGTAAAGTTATCTACATTTTATCATGTTCTATACACTGTAATTTTTTTTTGGGGGGGGGCATCACTGCTCTCCGGTGGTGGGAGTAGGAGGCCCAGCCCCACTGCTGGAATTGAACCTCCGTCCCAGTGGGCCGCAGTCACGCGCACAACCACTACGCCACCGGGGCTCAGCCCTACACCGTAATTTAAAAAGGAAAGTGCTTGTAAAGAGTGTTCACTTGTAAAGAATGTTTATAGTAGCTGTATACATAATAGCCTAAAATTGGGATCAACCCAAATGAACAGTGTATTCCACCACCCTAACAACTCCATCGAGTAGAGGATTACTGTCCCATAGGGTTTTCAAGGTCACCCATATATTCTCTGCCAGGTTAGATTGTCACACCTTCCTCTCTTGGAGCCTCTGGTGGGTTCAAACCGCTGACTATTCATTTGGTGGCCAAACACTTTAACCACAGCTGCAGAATTCATATTCTTTTCAAATAGTCAAGTACTACATGTAATCAGCCAGTCTCAGTGTAATCCTCTTCTCGGTGTAGCTCGGTGGGTTATGGAACCTTTGCTTTTACAACTAGGTCAAGAAATCAAGCTTGGGTGGAGATTAGTCCTGTTCAGGATGGCAGCCATGGTGAACAGCGGAATCTCTCTCATTGTGGAAATGAACAGTCCGGTTTTAAAACTCCTCATGCTCTTTCTCCTCAAGAACTCAAGGGTCTAGAAACCATGTCTCTTAAATCCCAGACCAGAGCTAGAAAATGATACATATTCTTAATGCATTTAACAGAAATTTCTGTTAAAAAATTTTTAAAAAAACAACAACAACCATTGTGCACCATTAAGGTCAGCCATTGGGAAACCTATTTAGCTGGTCAACCTGATTGTTAAAGTCCACTCCTTAAAGAAAGCTTTATCATTCTTACTTTCCATTGTTTCGAGTTTGTATTTTCTAAGCAGGAAGGCCAAAGCAAGGAAACAGCCAAGAGCATTTTAATTGAGTCAAGTGGGACATGCTTTTAATCAAGTCTCTGCTATTACAGCTTCCGGAAAGTATCTTGAGATCTCTTAATAATATTGCCAAATCAGCATTTCAATTTGGTACGCATAAGTGATTAGAGAGCCTCTGGTAAACTCGCTAACTTCCCTGTGGGGGAGAGATGAAGTCTCAGGAGAATTACAGTCTTAAATTAGACTGAGGAAGTACAAGATCACAAGGGGAGTAGTGTGCAGAGTAGGAGTTACTGCTCACATGGCCAAGACAGAAGTCTGGACAATCTTAGGACCTTGCTTGTGACAGTTTTCCTTTTGAGTATATAGAGAACCCTTGTCGGTTGCTTTCCCTACATTCTCTCTACCCTTTCTCCTAACTAGCAGCATCTTAATTTCTGTTAAGACATCTGTGCAGTTCTGAAAAGCTGGTTCAGTCCACCATAGACTTGGCCAGTCAGCCCATTCCACTGCCTTGGCCACCGTGATCGCTTTGAGTTAAGCACATGACCACTGCAGGTACCTTTTGAGCAAAATCTGCTTGTGTTTGGATGTGAGGCTTTTACGCTGCCGTGACAGGGTTAATATAAAAACTGACAATTTCCAGTCCTATACTATAACCCTAGGCCGGTAAAGAAGTTCACAGTTAGGTTAGGGGCAGGAACCTTTTTTCTTCAAAGGTACATTTGGATATTTACAACTTCATTTGTGGGACATACTGGTCAAATTTTAATGAAGGAATCCCTAATGTGATGGCCGGTATTGATGATTGGGGGGTAAGGGTGGGGAGCTTATTTTGCATGAAGGCAGGATGTTTCTTTTTTTGGAGGGGGGGTTTTGCATCACTGCCCTCTGGTGGTCGTGGGAGCTACCCAGCCTTTCTGCTGCTGGATTTAAACTGCCAAGTCAGTGGGCTGCAGTCCCTCACTCAACCACTATGCCACTGGGGCACAGCCGGCAGGATGTTTCTTATCCCTGGCTTAGGCTAAAGAGAGAGGAGAGAGCCCCAATGCCTATTGTCATAGCTGCTGTGAGCATTGAATGGGATCGGGACTGTAAAGCACCTTGTGAAAAATCTCATATAATCAATTTAAATTCATGTTTTAAAGATATTTAAAGCAACTAATGATAGAAACCTACTGAGAAGAGCTTAAGCCAAGAACATCAACTACTGGTATATTGGAATGATATTAAGGACGTTCAGGAAATAGGAGACAATATTCTACATATTAGGATAACTCTGGTGGCTGTGGCCACTGACTCATATTTTCTTAGGTCTCAGAAGTGTTTTCTTGTGGTTGGCTTTCCATTCTTCTTTCCGACAAGGGTTTATCTAGATGGTAAGAGAGGTGGTCCCTAGCAGTCTCCAAAACAAGATCCCTGCACCTGGAATCTCAAGTTGAAAACTTTTGGCAAAGGTCATTGTGACTGCTGGGATTGTACTTTCACCCCCAGACCAGTCATTATGGCCCCCAGGATCGGAGTACTGTGTTGGTTGGCCAGGCCCATGTGTGTTGCACCTGGCATTCCCATGCTAGGGGCGGAGGGCTATGAAGAGCAGCCCCTCCCAAGATCGTGTTTGCTTTGCATGAAAAGTAATTTCCCCCAAGGAAAGGGGAAATGGTAAATTGACCGGTACAAAAAAAAAAAAAGAGTCCAAAAGTATCCAGCACTGCCATTCTTTGTAAACAAGTTCATTTTTCTTATTCTAATGAGGAAGGGAGCAGTGGAGTAGAAGGTGAATATTATCGTGCAGTATATATTGAGTCATTTTTGCAAGCCTACTTATCTTATCTACTTATATAGCCTACTATATCTCATTTAATCTTTACTGCAATACTGCAAGATGGCAGATAGGACCACCAAACATGTGATACAGTGGCAGAGCCGAGGGCAGAAGCTGGGTCCTTTTGCCTCCAAACCACAGACTGTTCTGCTGTACTGAGCTTCTTGGAGTGAAGCAAACTGGCCTGGGCTGCTCACGGAGCCATTTCCCCTGGCTCTCCTGGTCACTCTTCTACCAATCACACCCCTGTCTCGAGCCTGGATTAGAACTTGAAACCTTGGTTTCACAAGCCTGTAAACTCATCCCGTCTAATCTGACAATTGGCAAAGGATGTATTTTCCCACCTGACCTAAAGTTGGTTAGCACGTTTCTGATACTACACAAGATCTTAGCCAAAAGGCCGGGAAGCGATCCTTAGCACATTTTTTATTAGATCCTTGGTGAAAAGTTGTAGCAAAAACGGAATGGCCTGTATTAGAATCCCAATTTCACTACTACAAAACAGGCAAGGTAATCAGGCTCCATGTATTCATCTGTGAGGCTCATGGTAGAACTTAGCTCATAAGGGCGGTGATGAGGAGTCCATGAGATAATGTGAAAGTACTTTGAATTGTGCATAGGAGACAGCATGGAATATAGAAGTGTGAGCCTCTTTAGTAGAAGTATTCCTGTCTTTTATCATCCATGGACTCTTCTGGGTAATGCTATGGCAGGCAGACTTTTTTCCTAAGAAGCTTCTTTGTACCACTTGGGTTCACATCTAGGGTATTATGAGGACAAACTGTCGTGCGTAAAGGACCAAAACCATCATCATAAAGCCTAAGGCAGAAATGAGTTGCTCGTGATCAGGGGCACAGCCATGAGGACAGAGCGGTCTTTTTTTGCCTCGTCTTGGTCACACACATATGATTAGCATCCCCCACACCTCTCCTTATTACAACTACACACCAATCTTTCTGACACACAGTTGAAGTAAACTTTTTCTTCATGAGACTTCAAGAAATGGAAGAGCTCCTGCCTTCACAGTCCTAAAGGTGATTTGGCAGAAGAGTGTGAGGGTGAGCGGCAGTCTGTATGGCTGTCCCATGGAGTTTCTGGGGATGTAGCTCCGGAATGAGGTGGAATACAAGTTTCTCAGTAAAGGGTTCATTGCAAGGCCTCCACAGAGAATCTGAAAAGTACTGTGCATGCGACAAAAATGCAGTCAAAGGGTAGAGGAAGGATACGCCAGTCCCATGGACTGTTGGCTTGATGGGATTGGGAGTGCCCAAGTCCCGGAGTCCTTGCCACCTCTCTCTCTAGCTCAAATAAGGTTAGTACCCAATTTTGGAAATGGAGCTGAAGCAGATGCTGCCTCTACATCCCACACCTTGTGACGCTGCGGAGTAATTGCAGGTCTCTCTTTGTCTCTGTCTCCCTGCTTTCACCATATGTCCGCTATACCGTCGGGTGTCTTTTCCATTTTGAACACTTTGACAAGAAAGTCCTTGGTGCTGTGTATCTGAAGACACTTCATACCAGATTCAGCGCCGTGGTTAATCAAGCTATATTTGTCTCAAAGAGCTTGAGTCAGACTACTTCATAATGAAGAGCTTCAGCACTGCGTTTCAAAAGCTTGTGAGCTGGGTTGACAATTGTGTCTGCGGTGGTTTCATCGGAGCACCTGAATGTTGTAAATGGGAGCCGTGTGTGTCCTTGCTACCCATGACCCGGGTGTGAACTGGCGTGTTAATATCATGCTGCAGTTAGCCAGTGTTTGGGTAGATTGGATGCTGTTCCAGCTGAGGAGCTGCATTCTGGTATCTGTTTCCCTCCGCTGTGTCTATGCACAGAGTGAACCCTCTCATGACTCTGGGAATATAAAGTGCCCATCTGCATTTTCCTCCTTTGGTGTTAGCATGCAATGACTGCCTTCCTGCCCGCCGTGCCTCCTGGGACAGTTTGAAAGCAGGGGGTAGGGCACCGCAGTTTTTACAGGGTGCAGTATGAAGTGATGCGTCCTGGAGGTGTGGTTTTGCATGACTTTTTTTTCTCGCTCAGATTTTTTACTGGGAGATAAACCTAGGGAGTGTAGGGGAGCTGGGGGGCATTTCCAAAAGATCGTGGGAAAATTGAATGAGAAGATGGTGGAATTTTTACCTGAACGTTTTTGAAGCCCCCTCATATTATTATTGACGGGGCCTCCTTCCTACGTTCCGTGACTGTTAATATGATCCTTTTGCCCTTCTTTGTTGTCCCAGCCTTGCACAGTGCCCGGCACACAGTTGTACGAACACAGCTTGTTGAAGGAATTACTTTTAATTGAAAATGCTCCATCTTGAACCTCGGATGAGACCTTCCCAGCCCATTCCCCTTCTTGGAGACCGATGTTTTGACAAGGATCTGATTAATCCTATTGTAGCACTAGCGAGCCGACCAACTTTATCACATGTCACACTGTTCCCAGTTTAGTTTTGTTATTCAAAAATACCACTTCCTCAATGAAGAGGGTTTGTTGTTGTTTTTTTCCCAGGGATTGACTGCTGTCTGTATCTTTCCAGTCTCATGACCTGATCATCAACCCCAAAGAAAAACAAGATTTAAACATCAGGATTAAACCACCCGAATAATTTTGTCTTTATCACAGCTTTGGCTTTTGTTCACCATTTCTGAACTTGTGGGGTTATGCCTGCTTAGGGTCGCAATGGATCAGCATCAACTCGCTGACAAGGAGTGTGGTGTGGTTTTAGAGAGCCATGTTGTTTCTGCCAACGTATACCTACTATACTGTGAAGTCCCCGGTTCTAGTCCCAATTCTGGCACTGGGGCTAGCTATTTCCAGGAGTCATCTACTTCTTAAGGTGCAAATTGGTAATTCAGTCCTGTATTTTCTAAATGCACAGATGCCTGACACTAGCCCTCCCCTCAAAGCTTTCATATTCTACTGAGGTTGAAACATTAAGTGCAGATTTGTATTTGCTTGTTTCTTAGAGGAGTTATAATGACGATCTGAAAAATCTGAAAAGGCAGCCCTGGTAGGGTCTTGGTTCATTACTCATCTGCCAACTGGGAGATTCGCAGTTTGAATCCCCTATCCCACCCAGAGGCACAAGGATGTCTGCCTCCATAACCATATGCCATGAATCCAAACCCTCTGATGACTAGTTGGCTCGGACTCCTGGGAACGTCACGTAAGGTCTCTGAGGCTGCACATCTTTCTGGGAGCTGGTGGCCTCAACTTTCTCCCTCCTAGCAACAGCCTTGGAAGTCCTGTACAACCGTTCTACTCTGACTGCGAGGGCTGCCATGAGCCAGCATTGGCTCTGAGGAGATTGATTTGGTTTTGTTTTGGAAGCTTCAGATATGGTTCTTCATATGCAACCTTGCATTTCTGCCCCCTCATCAACTAAGACGAGGGTCTCTTCCTTACTTAAAACCACTGTTGCAGCCGCAAGCCACGTCTACCCCAGGGTAGTGGAAGCTGCCACTCCCTCAATACCTCTCACAGGTCCCAGGCAAGTTTAAGGCAGAAATAGCAAGGGAAGAATTGAAAGAGAGGACAATGTGGTCTTATTTAGAGATATAGATAACTCAATGTATAGATAGATTTCTCAATATCTATATGTAGATAGGTAAATCTGTATAGATATGTATCTCACTCAAAAACAAAAACACAAGTTCACTGCTTTTGAGTCAATGCCAACCCCGCCGACCCACAGCAACCGTGTAGGACAGAGGAGCGCTCTCCCTGTGAGTTTCCAAGACTCTGCTGTTGACAGAAGTAGAAAGCCCTGTCTTTTCCACTGAGCAGCTGGGGAGTTTCAAACAGCTGGTCTTGCAGATGGCAGTCCAGACTTAACCACTGTGACACACACGTCTCTGTGTGTGTGTGGGGGGTGTGTGTGTGCGTGCGTGTGCTTGCACGGACTCACTGGAGAGTGCAGTGCAGTCCACCTAGCTTCAAAACTCAGGATTTGTTGTTTGTTGTGCTATGCAGAATAATATCACACACACACACACACACACACACACACACAGAGGCAGTACCCTCTCACCCTCCCCCCAGCAGATTTTTTTCAAAGCTATGTGTTTAAATTTTTTTTCTTTGCAAAACAACCTTATTACCTTCAAAGTACTCTCCATTACCCTTCATAAATTTGTCATAAAGTTGTCAAATCTGTGATTCCATTCTGGGAAACATTTTTCAAACTCATTTATTTGGATGACTGACAGCACCTCCCTAGTTTTTTCCTTCACCTCTTCTCTGTCATCACATTGCTGTTATTTCATGTCCCTCTTCATTCACAGAAACAAAAAGAAGTCTCACAGAGCAAGGTCAGGTGTGGAAGATCCATGGGACAAGAGAGGCATTTTGCCCAAAACTGGTGCACTGAGATGGCTATGGGAACAGGTGCATTGTTGTGGTGGCAAATCAGTCCCTGACTGCCGCATTGAGACCTTTTTTTTATTCCACACTCGTACACAATCTTTTCAGAACCCCTAAATAGAAAGCCTGATTAACAGTTTGACCTGGTGAAACAAATTCCAAATGCACTGGTCAACGTTTTCATCCGTTCGTGAAGTCGAACAATGTCCAGAACAAGGTTTGTCATCAATCGGCATTTCACCTCTTTTGAAATGAGAAAACCACTTGTGCACTTGAGTTTGCCCCTTAGTGCTATGCTTCTTCAACATCACAACAGTCTCTGCTGTATTTTTCCTGAGTAGGAACAAAATTTGACAGAACAAGTTGAGGTGGGTGTTACCCCCTCATATATGCATGTTTACATACAAATAAGATTCTGCACAGCATGGTTTATACTTACAGATATTCGCTATTCTGGGGGATGGTGCCCACGTTGTGGAGCTTCATTTGATCAGTTAGGATTTGTGTTTGGTACTAGTGGGATATAGAGATAATGATGTACACTCGTTACAGTCCCAGATGATAAAGTGAGCCGTCATGGAACCATCGCTGTCTGTGCTGTCTATAGACTCTTTTAACAACAACAACAAAGGCCATCTGTGTTCTGGGAGATCCAAATAATCTTAAAGTAGTCTTAAAGTAGTTTGAGCTTTCCAGGATGGAAACTAGGACATTTGTTCTTTCTGGACGTACCTTATTAGAAAAGAAGCAAGCTGCACAACAGGTAAGAGGGCTGTCTGAACCAGTGGGAAAAAGCATTGGCACTCATTGGGCAATGTGGCAGTTACATAATTTCCTGTCAACTTGAGCGAAGGGGTGGAGTCTAGCCTGTCAATTAGGTCACAGTTTGATGACCTCATTTGGAGGCGCGAGGAAGATAAATAGCTCACTCGAGACCAGTCTTACTCTCCCTGACTTCCCTTTTCTGTTGTTGAGACACTCAGAGAGCTGGAGGAGAAACATGGAGAGCCATGTTGCGGCTGAGATGCTTCTACCGCCACTGGATCCACAAGACTTTCCACCCAACGGCCTGTGATCTTCTGGCATTCGGCATCATTGCATGTGTTGCATGTGACTGAAGAGTAATTTATAGAGTGGTATAGAACATATGGGCTAATATCAGACTTATGGACTTGATCTGAACTGGGCTGGGATGTTATCTCAATATACAAGTTCTCTTTTATAAGGCCCTTTCTTGTACTACATGAATGTCTGTAACTTTGTTTCTCTAGTCAACCCAGACTAACACAGGCTATAAAAGCCATTCCTGCATCTAGGCTCACAGGATCTTCTAGTTCCTGCAGAAATGTAACATTAGAGATTAAGAAAAAGATACGACTTTTGAGTCATAGTACCTGAGCAGCCTTAGTCAGGGTCTATCATGCTTTACATTATTTGATTTTAGACCTTACAATAGTCCTATAAAGTATAGTATGCTCCCATTTTATGTTTATAGAAAACAAGGTTTCAGAGGGTTCATGTGCTTTGCCCAAGTGTCATCTGACTTGCAATGCAAATTTACCCAGCTTCCAAACTCAGGAGGGATTTACCACCCCACCTCCAACCCCCAATGTTTCTAACCAGAAACACTGTCAGACTTTGTGTCATATGGTTTGAACCTTTGTCTGGCTTTATTGGCGGCATTATTAGGTGCCATCAAGGTGGCCCTCACTCTGGGGACCCCATGCCTTAGAAATGGAAACACTGCCTTCAGAGTCACCAGGTTTTCACAGGCAGATTCTCGGCAGTCAGTGGCCAGTTCATTCTTCCAAGTTCACCGAGTCTAGAAGTTCTGCTGAGGCCTGTTCCATTCGTAGCTGCGTGTAAGTCTCTGCCGAGTTGATGGCTGTGTGTAAGGTACCTTGGCCAGGAATCAAACCCTGGTCTCCCCAAACAGAAAGTGAAAAATTTACCCTTGAATCACCTCTGAACTTAACTGATCTGAATGAAACCTTGTCTCCTCAAAGAACAGACATGTGAAACCCTTGGTTCTTTCAGAAAACAGGTGCTGTGAGCAAGAGCTGGAGTCTTGAGGGTTGTGCATGCATATAACTAATGGTGTGGGATGATGTCCGTAAACATAGTTTGGCACTGCTAGCCTGAAGGAGCAGACAGAAGGGTTGGAGTATGGGGAGACTAGCCCTCTAAAATGTAGCAGGCATGCCTGTCCCAGTCTCATATCTCTCTGAGTTCTCCTGGAGAACAGACTTCCAAGACGGTAAAGCCAGGGAGCAGATGGCCTCATCTTATGCCAGCAGAGTGGCTGATAGATTTGAACCTCCAATGTTTTGATGACCAGCCCCACACTTATCTCACCACAACATCACGGCTCCTCGTAGCCACCCGACCCAACTTCATACCTTTTGAACAGTTTCATGGACATAGAACTCATGTACCACACAAGTCAGCATTTGACTATGTCAACAGGAGCTGTGCAGTCATCGCCACGGTCAGTTGTAGGACATTCTCTTCATTTTTGTACTGATTGTTATTTGCTCCCCTGTTCCTCCCAACCTGCCCTGCCATAGCCCTCAGAAACCATTATTCTAGTTACTGTCTCTTTAGATTTACCTCCCCTGTATGCCATACAACGAAGATCATGTAATCTTCTTACCAACCATGGGGAGGGTAGTGTCCTGTGAGCAACATGCCCAAAGTTTCACAGCCATTCACCCATGTAGGCTCCTCACACTGGGAGACTGCCTGACTTCCAAGTCCCTGCCTCGTTCATTGGAACACCAAGGACAGCTTAGTCTAAATCCTTTAAAAATCACACATGCGTGGTGGTGATGCTCCCTTGTACCCCAAAGTGTAGGTGCTGAGTCGGCACATCCCTGGGTTTCACCTGCCTCCTGATCTCCAGGCCGCCGGCAGCTCCCGGGACCAAGTCCTAGCTGCTGCTGGTTTCACTTTATTCCCTAACACTGCAGTGGCCTCAGCCTCCCTCTGGGTGAGTACTGGGCTGTGAAATGGCCTTAATTGTGCCCACGATGGAGAGCGCCACAGCAGTTAGGTAGAGATCTAAGACCCACCTGACCAGGCCCAGGCAGATTCTGGCTCAGCCACTTCCAGTTTGAATGTAGGGTGTAGTCTTCCCTAGTGACCGACCAGAGGGCAGGGGTCGTTACCTGGTAGTGCAGGACAGTTAATGAGCCTACGGGGGTCTCCCTATGATCAACACAACTGGAGGTAAGAGGAGAGAAGGACCTCAAGGATAAACTGCGTCTATTGACCTTTATTAAACCATCCCCTTCTTCTCTTCTGAGGTAGAGTGCTTTTAGACAGCCTTTCCTGAGAGACTTTCTGAATGACCCAGCACCAGGCTGCATGTTTGTGTAAAACTGTACCCAGTGTGGGGATCCACAGCTTCGTTCGTGTCTGTTTTCCCTCCTGCCAGGGCACTGACATTGTCTCTACCCCCCAACCCCCCACCCTGCTCGAGAATAGTAACACCTGCTGCAGGCTCTGCTTGCTGGAGAATTGAAAGAACTCCGTTGTGTCACCCTCAGTCTGACTCATGGCGATGGGCATCCCGTGTCCAACAGCGGGAAGCACCACCCAGCCCGACCATCCGGACGGACAGTGGTGTTGGAGCCCATGGCTGCAGCCAGTGTGCACATCCACTTGCCCAGGGAAGTCTTCCTCCTTTTTTCGATGACCCTCTACTTGCCCATGCACGAAGCCATTTTCCAGGGACTGGTCACTCTGTGAGGCAGGGACTTCCAAAAGTTCATGAAACATGCCCATATAGTTTTATTTCATGTTTTCCGCAAACCATTTTGAAGTTACCCCTTACCCATAGCTTACCCCCCACCCCACCCTTTTCCCAGCTGACCCTAGTCAGTGCCTTGTTACTTCTCCCGTCAATAACTCTTGAATGTTTGTGCTCTCGGTCCTGTTGAAGTCTCTGTGTTACTGCCTACTACTTAGCTCTCAGGTAAAATAAATCCAGGAGAGTGTTGCATAGTAACCATATGTAGATCACTCAATCAGTTTTGTTAACGTTTTATAGAATTTAAGAAATGATGAAGAATTCAGAGAAAGAGGCAGAAAATCACCCCAAATTTCATCATCTGGGAATAACCATTGAACACCTGTTTGGTTGGTGTGATACTGCACTCTGGCTGACTCATTCCTTCATTGTGACCCTTTTGTGAGAAGGTCCAATTGTCTACAGATGGGTTTGGGGTTTCCACTCCAGCTCTCCATGATCACAATCACTATATTGATTTGTTTTAGGTCTTCTGATACCTGATCAATTCGACTCCTTGTGGTCCCACAGGCTTGTGTGCTTCTCCCATGTGGGCTTTGTTGCTTCCCTGTTAGATGGATGCTTGTTTATCTTCAGGCCTTTAACACCCCAGATGCTATATCTTGTAATAGCCAGCCACCATCAACTTTCTTCACCACATTTGCTTACGTACCCATTTTGTCTTCAGGAAACATGTCGGGAAGATGAGCATCACAGAATGCCAGATTATCAGCCCAAAGACTTCTTGCATTGAGGAAGGACTTGAGTAGAGGCCCATGGTCCGTCTGCTACCTTAATATTTATCATAAATACATATACATACTTATGTCCCTATCATTACATATTAATATATTTACATATATACATGCCTATATTTAGACCTCTATAAATGTCTTTTGCCTCCTACTTCTTTCCTTTATTTCCTTTTAATTTCCTCCTGTCCCACTATCATTTTCTTGTTGCTGTAATTTGCTAGCATGCTTCTCATGCTTTCCTCCTAACTTTTGAATTCAGATAGCACCTATGTCCCGTACACCTGTTTCTGCACATGGAAAGGTCTGGGGCAAAGCAAAGCAAACATGAACAGCAGGGTCTACCTTGGCATGGTCCCCCTAGGACGAGGAGGGCAAGATGAACTGTGACAGAATGCAAATTCCACCTCCTAGAGTAGTAGGAAGCAAAATAAACCATGGACCAAGAGCTGGTCAGAGGTTATAGAGAGGAGTCTTTAAAAGTGCCTACTGCACTTGTAATGTTATTTTGGTTCAAAGAGGAGATAATGTGGGTAGAAGGTTTAAATATAATCTCACGGTGAGAGTTTCAGGGGCATACCCAGCCTCAGTGGCTCTAGAAAGTATAGCTTTTGTTGAGAATTTGAAATGAAGAGAACCATATTTTGAAGGTTATAGTGATGGGGTTTCAGTCAGTGAGTGTCAGCAATTAAGAGAATCAGCTGTGTAGCAGCAGGGATAATGAATGTTCCTGTTATCGGGGACAGCTTAAGTCATGAGACTGCAGCGTAGGCACTGGACTGCTAACTGCCATATTGGCGGTTCAAACCCACCAGCCAGGCTACAAGAGAAGGTGTCGTAGCTCTCTGCTTCCATAAAGATTTACCATCTTGGAAACCCTGTTACAGGGTCACTATGAGTCATGGAGTCAACAGACACCAGGGCAGGGGTGGGGGGTGTTGGGTTATTTGACTTTGGTGATGATTTTCCAGGATTTGAAATTGAAATTTGAGACACCTATAAGAATTTTTTTTTCCTTCTTATGCTGTCTGTGTAGGCCTATTATCCAAGGACATACCTGTATTCTTTGAAATAAAAAATTGTTAGAATTCCTAGTTCTCTACCTAGTTTGGTGTGCACAAATACTTAGTTTTTAAGTAGTGTATGGTATTCTTTCCATTTTTTTCCCTAATTTTCTTACCTTTTCTCTTGTGCGTGAAAATTTTATTGTTCCTTTGGTGAAAATCTACACGGCCAATCAGTGTCCCATTTGTTGCAGGGTGTGCGCTGCTGTCTCAGCGATGGGCTCCTCCCGTGCCACCCTGGATTCTCTGTTCATCAGTTTCTGCCCATCTTTGTCTTTGGGCACATGTTGCCCTTTTGGACCCATACTGTTGACCATTCTAAGGCACACACTTTCAGGTGTGATGGGCTCATCTGTAATCTGGTTGATAAGGGAACCTCTGAGAATAGCTTCCCTTCCGCACGAGGAAGGTGGTGGCCAAGGGCAGAAGTATCTGAAAGAGCTTCAGTTTCTATCCGAACAGTGAGGCAGGACCCTTTTTCAAAATTTGATTCTCGCCGCCCCCCCATCACTGCCTTAGTGCGAGTAGGAAACCCAGCCTTACTCCTGGAGAACTGCTGCTGCATTTGAACTGTCAACCCTGTGGGCCACAGTCCCACACACAACCACTGCGCTACCAGGGCTCAGCTTCAGAATTTGATTTTTATTCTACATTTGTCTCCCATTCTGACCAGGGCCTTTCTGTTGTATTTCTAATCAGAATACTGGGCACCATCTAGTTCTTCTGGTCTCAGGCTAAAGGAGGCTGTGGTTCAGGGGGTCCCTGAGTCCCTTGGACCAATTTCCTTTGGTTTTTGTTACTCCCCTTTGCTCCAGTTAGAAAGAGACTAGGTGAGAGCTGTATTTTTGCTGGCTGCTCACAAGTTCTAAGACCCCAGGCAGACTCACCAAACTAGGTGCAGAACATTTTGATATGTGCTATGCCATGTCAACATTTTCTGACTCTTATAAAAATGTGTTTCCTCAATTGAGGCCAGATGGCATAATGGTTGTGCGCAGGACTGCGGCCCACTGGGATGGAGGTTCATTTCCAGAAGCGGCTCCACAGGAGCAAAAGGCTGGGCCTCCTACTCCCACCACCAGAGGGCAGTGATGCCCCCCCCAAAAAACAAAAACGTGTTTCCTCATACTATGAATGACTATATAGGAATTTGTTTACTTTTACATTGATGATAGCATAGTTTTTAGTCACCAATATCCAAAATGAACCAATAGTTCATTTACTATGAGCAAACGATTTAAACTGTGGTATAAATTTATAGAAGAATTTCTGGGTCAAAGAGTATGTGCCCTTTAAATTTTGATAGCTGTCTCCAGATCACCTTTGAAAAAAGTGATAAAAGTTAGCAGGAAGGCTGAGTAGATTCATTTTTATGTTCTGTATATTTGGCAATTTTTTGGCCAAGAATCCTTTGTATATAGTCCTTCCCTTGGGAATCTGAAGTGACAAAACTTTTCTGAATATTTTTCCAGATAGTGTGCCTCTTAGGGAGAAGTTGACAATTATTCATTAGTGAGAAGTAATTATCTATTGAATGGCCAGGCAACCCTGGGGAGGCAGCTGCTTTGGTGGTAATTGCCATATATGGACTTTCTGGTTAAACAAAGAGATCTTGTCATTCTTAGCAAGAAAGTACCTTAAATAAGTGTCAACACATTGATATAGCCAGCAAGTACTGTGATAGAAAAAAAAGAAAGGATTAAGATATTCTAGAATATTTTCTGAAGGAAGTGAAGCATCGAGGCTAAGTTCCCTCACCCCCTTGACCTGAGTGGATCTGGTGGTGGTTCATTTCTTAGGTGGGAAATTCCTCAGTTCTTGGCTTCACAAGAAAAATAAAAAGTCTGGTTTGTGATCCAAGTGAGTTTTCATAAAGGACGGAAGAAGTTTAGGTTTTTTTTTTTGGCATCACTGCTCTCTCTGGTGGTGGGAGTAGGAGGCCCAGCCCCACTGCTGGAATTGAACCTCTGTCCCAGTGGGCCGCAGTCCCGCGCACAACCACTACGCCACCGGGGCTCAGTCCAGAAGTTTAGGTTTTATAGCCACTGAACACGGGCAGCCTCATGGAACACACACCCACATGGGGTAGCCTGAGGCCAGGAAGGCAGGGGCCGGCTCCTGGTCTAGATATTTGAGGCCACTCACTGGGAGGCATGGTCGAAGGTATTGGTTGACCCATTGGCTGAATTAAGCCCACCTAGGCCTAGTTTGGGCTGCCCAGGTGTACCGCCCACCTGACTCAGGCTTGAATTAGGTCATGCCCAGTAGTCTGTATAGCTGGCTAAGAGTCCCTAGATTCTTTTTCAGCCTCCTGTAGGGGTGACTTCAGGCACAGAGGGGGGCACACAGCCTCCTCACACCCACCCTACCCCTACCTCTTCTTATCTAACAGTTCCTCCTTCCTGAAGTACAATAGTACTTGTTAGCTCACATTTTTATGCAGTAACTATGTTGTCGAAGCCTACAGAGTTCTAAATAATTTTTGTTTTTTGTTTTCTATGGGGGGGCATCACTGCCCTCTGGTGGGAGTGAGAGGCCCAGCCTTGCTCCTGGAGAGCTGCTGCTGGATTTGAACTGCCAAGCCAGTGAGTGGGCCGCAGTCCTGCACTCCACCAGGGCTCAGCCCCTTTGTGGGTTTTTTTTTTTTTTTTTTAGTTCTAAATAATTTTAATCCATTGTAGAAGATTAAAGATAGAAAGATTTTAAGTAAAATCCCCAAAAGCCCAACTTTCAGATCCGCACCCAAATTTTTGCTTGGCGAGTTTCCTGGGACTGAGTTAGTGGTGGCTGCGTGCTTTAGCCAGAGCATATGTTTTCTAGTTTGCTGTAGTTTCCTCCATGTCCCATTCCGTAGCCCGACATCCAATGATCTGCTCTTGTAAAGAGTTGCTGTCTCAGAAACTCATGGACAGTTCTACCCTGCCCTTACAGGGCCACTCTGAGTCAGAATCAACTCCATGTTTTGAGCTGGCCTTCAGATGAGTACTTGGGCATGGCTTGAGAACTTCCAAGGTTCTTGGAAAAATCCATTTCCCCTGGAAGTTTTTGAAGCCTCCTCACATACTTACAGAGAAACACAGCTAATGCATCTGCTTAACTCTTTTTACCTACCTCTGTTGGAACACATGCCGTGTTGTAAGTGCTCTCCAGTTACTGGTAAATGGTTCCCTCTGCTCTTTACTTCCAAAGTCATCATAGTCTATTGGAGAGCTGCGTCTCTGGGCAGTGAATCCCACCTAGATCAGATGGTGTGTGTGTGTTTTCTTTTTACTAAGAGCTAATGTTTCTGTTGTAATCTTTGTGCCAACCAATTTGAGTCCGAATTAGTTTTATTAAAGCGATTATAGTTAATGAAACATTTTTCTACTCATTTTCACATTTGTTCTGACAGCAAATGCAGGGCCTCCTGGCAGTCACTGCCTGTGAACAGCCCCCCCCCCCCCCCCAAGATGATACTTGCGGAGGGAGGGATAGAGTGACAGAAGACTTGTCAGTCTGTGCTGACACCTTTGGACCTAGTGTGCTGAAATGACAACGGTCACAGTTACTGGATGATTTACGGTGCTTTGTGATCCAAGGCTGTATCCCTGCCCAATTTGGTCTACAATAGCATTCCTTTCGGGAGTGAGGAGGGTGAGTAGTTATTCTTTGCTTGCCTCACCCAAATTCCATTCCTACCTCCCAGATTTTCCTCGTTTCCACCCAGCTCTGCAGGAACAATCAATTCCAATCAGTGCCTGAACTTTACTTTTCGGATCAAGGAATACCCCTCCCTACACTGCCTTCCTCCTTGGAGCTTTGGATAGGTGCCCTTTAATTGCTGTTGACGACAGAACTGGAGGCCAGCCTCTGCATACCGGGAATGCCAGTGGCTTTGTCTCTGAGGAGGGCACCGCTTTAGCAAGGCCCTCTCAATCCCAGAGCAGGTGGAGAAAATCTAATTAGCACTTAGTAAACCAAGGCCCCCTAGAGAATTTCTGATAAAGAAAAGGTCAATGCAGAAAGAGAAAGAACACCGATAGAGAAGAGACCGCTTTTTCATAGTGGGAGCTTTCTGAAATGGACTGGGAATCCTATGTGCTGGGTTCTGGTCCTGTTTAAGCAAAAAACTGAAGGGACCTTAGATCATGAAGTCGCTATTACCTGGGCAGCTTTTTTCTTCTCAACCTTGGCAAGTCAGAATCTCACTCCATAGAGACTGGATCAGAAGGCTTAGGGGCAAACTCTGACCACATGTGTAGTTTGATAAAGTTTCCCCAGGGACATTTTATATGCTTGGTTTCTGCTTCTCCATCAACTCTACCACACAGAGCAAACTCAAACAGAGCCTAGTTGCTTTCCATATAAAAGCTGCTTGGTAACCTTGTTAGACGAGGTTTTTTCTGGGTTGTCAAGAGGTAGAGGCAGACTCCTGTTTTAAGCAACAAATCATAAACCATCATCAGAAATATCTCGACACGTGTTTTACAAGAATGGGGGTTTGGAAAGCGCTGGTGACTAACGAAGTCAGTATGCAGTCAGAACAAGCCTTTTGAAGCTTAATTAAAATCATTGCTGCATTTGAGTCCTTTGTTGCAGCCTCTGTGTCAATCATCTCACTGAGGGACTTCTTCCTTTTAGCTAATTGTCTACTTTATCAAGCATGATGTCTTTCTCCAGGGACTGGTCCCTTCTCCCAACACGTCCAAAGTAAGTGCAACAAAGTCTCACCATCCTCACTGACAGGAAGTGTCCTGGCTGACCTTCAGCCTTTCCTCTGGCAGCCTGCCGCGTTGGGGACTCCTCCCCAGAACCGTGAGTCAAAGACATCAGTTCTTCTTTGTTCTCCCTTGGGTGTTGTCCAGCATTGACATACATGCCAGGTAACTGGTTCAGGTGCACCTCAGCTTTGCCTTTTACCATTTTCAATAGGTCATTTACAGCAGATTTGCCCACATGAAGTCCAACTTTTGCTCCTTCCATGTGGGTTGACTGTGGGTCCAAGTAAAATGTAATCCTTGACTACATCAATCTTTTCCCCATTTATTGTATTGTTGCTTGTGAGCCAAGTGATGAGAATTTTTTTTAATTTTCTTTATGTTGAGGTGTAATCCATCAAAGGCTGTAGTCCTTGATCTTCATGTCTTCCCTATCACTTGTAGCAAGAAACTTTGTGCCTAACACAGGTTGGTAATCTCTCTCAAATCCTGATGCCATGTTTTTCATGTAGTCCAGCTTCTCAGATTACCTGTTCAACATTGATTGAATACAGATTGAGTTGATACAGTGGCAGTTTCCTGTCAACGTACTTCTGCTACCACTATTTTACCTACGTGTAGTGTTTTGGATTAATCTTGATAGGTTTGTTTTTTTTGGGGGGAGGGGGGTTAACCACACATCGGTTTTTTAGGAAGAAATTTTAAGAAAACTGAGAACTGTGTGTTTGGTGAGATAAAGGCCTGAGTTTTGCCAAGGATTTCCCCCCACCCCCTCGTCACAAGGCACCTTCTCATCTTTGAAAGTTGCAAGAAAGGCTTTCCTATTAAAATTTCATTAGAAACATGACCCCATCCATCCTGCTTCCTTGATCTTGCACCTTAAGTTTGTTCCCATATCCCACGCTCAGTATTTAAAAGAAGCCTGGTGTGCGTTCCTCCAGAGTGACAAAACATTTCTGAGCGGTGTCGACTGAAGGGCACGGGATGCTTGTGGGAAGGATGAGAGCAATGGAAACACTGCCTTCAGAAGGACGTCGATCCAGAGGGAGCATATGCTCTGAAATGATCGAGTCACACGTTCATATTTCCGTTTAATACAGATTTCTGTGCTTTTTGTCATGCTATGGGAAATGGTGCCCGTCGTTCTTTGTGAAGTTGAGTGACAGCACCGACAGGAAGACCGTGAAAAGGCGGGTAGACACAGCGGTGCAGTCGTTGGCTGAAACAACAGCAGCCGTGAATTCCAGCCTGTTGTGCTGAGTACATGGCTCTGAGTCGGAACTGGCTCAACAACACTGGACAGTGATGATGTTGTAGCAATACCTTTGGGTGACTTTCACATGTCTTTAAATTTTTAATAGATGGCACATTCCCACTGTCAAGTCTTTAAAGGTAGGCAATGGAAAGTCTGCATTCTACCTCTGGGTTTTCATCTAATCCGTTCTCAAAACCAAACCCCTGCCATTGAGTCCATGCCGACGCAGAGTGACCCCTTCTGGATTTCCGTTAGTGTTTACTGGAGCAGAAAAGCCCAGTCTTTGTCCTATGGCACTGCTGGTATTTTTTAACTTAAAGCCCAATGTATAACCACTACAATATGTATTATCCATATATTTCAAAACAGATTATATAGATGCAATACAGATACAAATATAGTATCTAACTCATTTTTGCACAAATAGCATAAAGCATTTGTTTCTTTATACTACCTTTTTTGATAGTATGCCTTTATATACTTTCTAGATTGATCCATGAAGATTTTCCTTCCTCACACTTTTTAAAATTAACAACTGCACAGTATTCACTGTAGGCTTAAATACCCCCTCTTCACAGACATTTACCTTGTTTTCTTTCTGACCCTTTTAAACACATCTGTACATTGTAAATATGAGGGACTTGAAAAGGTTTGTGAAATGGATAAACCAAGCATTATTCCAGGAGAAGAGCAAAGTAGGAGGGCTCTTAACTTCCCCGTATCAAAAACTACGGCCATAGTAGTCAAAGCAGCCTGGTACTGAGACCACCCCAAGCACCTAGCCCTAGGAGCAGAATGGAGAACCCGAAAGTAGATCTCTTCACACACATAGATTTCTTTCACGGACTTGGGAGATAATGGGACTTTCCACAAAATTTTTAAAGCCCCCTCCCCTGTGGCATTATGCACAGGTGTGTTAGTTCATCTCTGGCATAAAATATTTCTATTTATCTGGAGATGAACTTAGATAAAGGATATCTATTATTAGAGCTTTGAAGAGACTGTCATTTTGCCACATAGCCTTCTAGAGGGTTTGAACCTCTTTACATTCCCATGAACGATAGATGAGCATCCCTGTTATAATATGGAGGGGTTCATTCTGCAAAAGTTAGCCCTTGTATTGGGTTTATTAGAAAACATTTTACTTCAGCCCAGTTTATCATTTGTTTTCTTCCTTTGCCTATAGCTGTATATGTGCACGTGTTTACTGGCCATGCTAGATATTTAGATTTTTCAGTAGTTGCTACAATGACCTTTCTTTCTTTTTCTTTTCCTTTTTAAAATAGGCCCTTTTTTCTTTTTTCAATTCCTTTTAGGATAATTAAGGGTAAAGAATAATTGAGGATAAAGTACAGAGTTCCAATATATTAAATACCTCTCCATCATTTCCCTTTATTATGAACATCTTGCTTTGGTGCAGTGCATTTGTTACAATTGGTGAACCAAGGCTGATACATTATTGTTATTTTCTGAAGCCCATTATTTACACAAGGGTTCATTCTTTGGGTTTTGACAAGTGCAGACCATCCCCTTTCCACCATCACAGTATTTCACAGAGTTGTGTCATAGCCTTGAAATTGCCCGGTACCACATCTCTTCATGCCTGCTCCCTTTCCAGAGCCTCTGGCACCTACTCATCATTTACACTCTGGAGTTTGGCCTCTTCGAAAATATGATTAGAACCATACAGTAGGTCACCCTGTCAGAGTGTTCTCTTAGCAAACATTAATTTGAGATTCCTCCCCATCCATTTCTTCTTGCTGCGGCGTTTAGTTTTGTATGGATGTGGCATGGGCTGCTTAACCATTCACCTAGAGAAGGACATCTTGATTCCTCCTCATTGGGAACTATTACAAATAAAGTGGGTATACGCATCCACGCACAAGTTTTTGGGTAGAAGAACAGTGTCAGCTAATTCAGGTAAATACCTAGGAGTAAAATGGCTGGATCACATGTTTAGCTTTAAAAGAAACAGCCAGAAGGGCTGAGCCCCAGTGGCGTAGTGGTTGTGCGCGGGACTGCGGCCCACTGGGATGGAGGTTCGATTCCAGCTCCACAGACCAAAGGCTAGGCCTCCTACTCCCACCACCTGAGGGCAGTGATGCCCCTCCCCCCCAAAAAAAAACCAGCCAGAAGATGTCTTCTTAAAAATAGTTTTATTGTTATAAAATCAACTTCATAGTTAAGTTGCTTTTAAAAGAGTTGTAACAACACTATCTCAATCAATTCTGGTTGCCATGGTGTCAGTACCAGTTTCCAACCCCACCGGCAATGAATCCAGCAGAGTTCCTATGGCTCCACTTCCTGGTGAGCATTTGATGTTGTCAGTATCTGGGGATTAGCTATTATAATATGCCTGTTTGCCCTCGGTATGTCTTCTTTTGGGAGAGATCTTGGGTAGTTTTTCTTACTACTGTTGCATTCTAAGGGTTCTTAGTGTATTTTGAATATGAGCCCATTGTCACATGGAGGGGAGGCATCAACAAGTTCATGAAAAGGGAATTAAAAACTGATGGAGGTTTTTCATGAACTTTTTGAAACCTTGCTTGTATTTTGCAAATATTTCCTCCCAAGTTGTAGTTTTATCATTTCATTTACCTCCATTGCCTTTTACGGAGAAGTTTGGAATCTTAGTGACGTACAACTTATCTTTTGTTTGTTTATCGTTTTTCTGAATCATGCTTTTTAGTGTCCTGGCTAAGAACTCATCACTGGGAGGGGAGGGAGCCCTCGAACTGACATGATCACACAACTCACTGTTAAGGTGATTTAACATAAGGGGGAGGGAAATGTTCTAAAATCTATTGTGGTCTTGATTGTACGATTCTTCTTTTTTTTTTTTTCTTTCAATTCTTCTTGATATACTTGAATGACTAAATTATTCAATTGTATGATACGTGGATTAGGTGCACCCCCCCAAAAAAAAATGACCAACTCAAGGTCATGTTTCTCCTGTGTTATCTTCTAGACATTTCATGGTTTTGTGTTTATTGTTAGGTTCAGTTTGATTTAATTTTGCAATATATATATATATATATATACATATATATATTCCATTAGTAAAATCTTTTTCTTTGTAACAACTGGATGTTGAGTTGTTGCACCGCCGTCTTTCGAAAAGACCATTCTTTCTCTAGTCGGAGCCCTGGTGGTTTAATGGGTTGCATGTTGGGCTACCACACACAAGGTGGGCCGGTCAAAACCACCACAAGAGAAAGATAATGTTTTCTACCCTTGTAAAGAGTTTCCACCTTAGAAACCAACAGGGGCAATTCTACTACCTGCCCCACCGGGCTGGAATGGACTGGACAGCAGTGAGGTTGTTTTTTGATTTTTATCCTTTCTCTATGGACTTACCTTTGCACCTTTGTCAAAGATTGGCTGGCTATATTTGTGTGGCTCCATTCCAGTCTGTTGATCTATTTGTCTCTTCTTTACCAGTACCTTGATGATTGTAGCTTGACAGTGGGCTTATAGTCAGGAGTTGACAGTTCTCCCGCTACTACAGAATAATAAAAGGAGTGTGCTGTTTTAGTCTGTTACTTTGTCATTTTCATTGTATGTTACATCAAAACTTCTGATCCATACAGAATTGAGTTTGATCTTTACTTAGAGGTGCATATTCAATTTTATCATAATGTCATTTAAAGTCAAATCTGAAAATGAAGCCATATCTCAAAAATGTTCCCCACTGATGTGAGGTACTACTCCAGGTACACTCTAAATATATATTTTGTGTACCAGTTTAAAATTTGTGCTCATATCAAATACCATTCATTGGTCTATGCAGATAGCAGTGCATTTTGTTTGAAATAATGAGTCTTTATAGTACATCGATTCATATGGTTGCATTAGTCTCCCATACTACCATTCTTATGTTTCTATATGAATCTGAAAGTGAGTTTTTCTAATTAATAAAAGAAAATCCTGGTGCTCCTTTACATGCTGATAGTGGTCCTGGGTAACAGAGTGAATGTTCTGTAAGAGGCGTGGCCTGTGCTAATTCCTCACAGTGGTGCCATACCAGAAGAGCAGAGATGCTGTGTGTCCAGGGAAAAGGGCTGTACAGGAAGCAGAGTGACAAGGTAGACAGGCTAAGCTGATTCTTCACAAAAAGGCTAAAGCTACAAAGAAGATTATGTTGAGACTTGACTGTGTAGAGCCCGCTTGCAGATCTAAGAGAATTAAGATCTAAGAGAATTGAGACTTCATGGAAGAATTTTGAACTGGGAGGAAGTAAGAAAAATAAGGGCCAAGTGGTTCAGTTTCACATTCATACTGTTTCCTTGTCAAGAACCATGTATTTGGAGGTTTTAATAGGATATTGTTGATTTCCTTTCATGAGATGGGTAAATATATATAGTGTTTATTTATTTTTTATTTTCAGGCATCATTGCTCTCCAGCGGTGGGAGTAGGAGACCCAGCCCCACTGCTGGAATTGAACCTCCATCCCAGTGGGCCGCAGTCCCGCGCACAACCACTGCGCCACCGGGGCTCAGCCCTATAGTGTTTCTTTAAAAACAAAACAAAATCCCTCCCAGATTCCTTCTCCTCAAACATAAGTAGTGGATGGTGGTAGCTTTAAATTTTAAATTCATCCAGAGAAGTTTGAGCCCTTTTTTAACATAGTATCTTTTTTTTTTTGGGGGGGGGGGGATCACAACATATAGTATTTTAAGTTGGTCTTCAGTGTTGTCTTCACCCTTTATATAAGTTTTCTGTTGTTGCAGTAGCATTACCACAAGTTCGTTGCCTCAGAACTGGGAATTATAGTCTCTCAGTTGCAGCGCTGACTAGAACAAAATCAAGAAGTTTACAGGGCCTCCTCCCCTCCAGCGGGTAGAAGCCCCATCCTTTTCTATTTGCCTTGCTTTATAGCCCCATTACTCCAGTCTCTGTCCCACGGGCACCCTGCCTCCTCCTTCCCTGTGTCTTTTTTCCTGTGCATCTCTGTCCTTTCTCTGCCTCTCTTTTTTTTTTTTTTGGGGGGGGGGCGACATCACTGCTCTCTGGTGGTGGGAGTAGGAGGCCCAGCCCCACTGCTGGAATTGAACCTCAATCCCAGTGGACCACAGTCCTGCGCACAACCACTACGCCACCGGGACTCAGCCCCTTTCTCTGCCTCTCTTACAAGAACACAGAGGCTTGCACTCAGGACCCCTCTCCCCACCCCAGCTGACCCAGGATAAACAAACTCTTCCTCTAAAAGTCATTCTTTTAATCACAGCTTTTGCCGGAGCAGGTAATATGCTCTGATTCCTAGGATTAGGACGGGGAGAGACTTTTTTCTATTAAAAAAAGTTTATAGACAATTCTTCACTGTACAATTCATTGGCATTAATTATGTTCACCACGTCATACGAGCATCACTTCTATCTATCTAATGTCAAACCCTACTCATAGCCCCAAATAGTGACATTTAGCAATAACGTCCCATTCTTTCACCCCCGCAGCCCCTGGGAATCGTTACTCAACCACTTTTTCTATCGTGGATATTTTACATCAGTGGGTTCTACCATATTTGTCCTTTGGATCGACCGGGCTTCTTTTACATGGCAAATGAACATATCTTTGCAAGGTGGTCACCACTGAGCTTACTGTACCCACCTTCCAAAGGATGCTAGAACCTTAGCACGCTTAAACTCTCATCACTCCTCACATAGGTTATGGTTGTTCAGAATCTTACTTATTTATTTTCAGCCACACTAATTAACTTGTATACTTACTTTGCCCTGGCCGTGCCCTACTTTTTGGTATCTTTGCTCATCTTCGATTTCTTTTATCTGAGAACCTCCATCTGGCATTCTTACTCCTGAAATACAGCCTTTACAATTGCCTTCCCGTGAGAGTGGGATACAGCAGTCGAAAACATCTTTTCTGTTGCTTCTTTTGTAGAAAGACTTTTCATTGATTGGTTAGAGACTTCTGCATTAGCAGTTATTTTTTTCTCAGTCCATTGAAAATATAATTTTATGGTCTTCCAGATTTTACTGTGCCTGTTGAGAAGCCTGTTGCTCTTTCATGTAGGTGATTGTTTTTTTAATCGCTTATTCTTTATCTTTTTTCTCCTTTTTTATTGCACAGTGTCTAGACATGGTCTTACTTTATTTATCCTGTTCGACATTTGCTGAGCTTCCTACCTGAGGTTTGGTGTTCTGTTTTAAGGAATCGAGATATCCTCAGTCATTAGCTGTTTGAGTAATATCTTTCTCCATCCTCTATTTCATTCTTGAACTCTTTTCATTGTTAGATATGTATTAGAGTCTAATAAGCAGATGCATCTACTTTATTGTTAATGTCTCTGAAACGCTCATATTTTCCATACCTTTATTTCTTGCTTACATTCCACACAATTTGTTTGAATAGTTCTTCTAGTTGAAAAATGATTTCTCATGCCCCCCACAAAAAAAACAAAAGGAAAAAAGAAAAATGATTTCTCTAACCCTGTCTCATCTGTGATTTGACCTTTTCATTTGATTTTTGTCATTTCACTTATAGTTTTCTTGGCCCTCGGGTAGTGCAAGCGATGGGTGCTTAACTCCTAACTTAAAGATTGGTGATTAAGGGGCAAAAGAAAGATTCATGATTGGAGTCCAGCCAAGGACACCAAGGAAAAATGGCCCAGTGAGCTGCCTTCCTAAAGATTCCAGTCGAGAAAGCCATGTGGAGCAGTCCACTCTGTAAAACACAGGAGTCAGGATCCACCTGACCACGAAGGACGGGGTTGGGTTTGGTGGATCTTGCTTCCGAGCGTTCTCTTGGGTTTATTTTGATGTTGTTTTGTACTCATCTTATTTCTGGCTCCTTGATGTGGGCATCTTAGATAAAGACCTCCTCCTAGAGCTGGCCCTTCCCTCAGTGGTCCGCTGCTCCTGTCACCACCACGGGGGTCACCAGAGGACCCTTGTTTCTGTCACCACATGGAAGAACTGACTTTCGTGCTCTCTTTCCAGCAGGGCCTAGCTCTCTTGTCAATTTCTTACTTTCTTAACTGTTGCATTTAAATGTTAATTCTGAATAATGTTTTATTTAGCCTTTTTAATCTTTTTTTTTTGGGGGGGGGTGTTAGCATTTAGAGTTTCTAGACACTGGTGCTGCTGGAAATAAAAATCTAGAGAATGCGATATCTAGATGCATCGTAACATTTCTTCCTTTTGGGATACTGGCCATGAGTGCCTCTGAGACGAGGAAGAATGGACAGAGTTTTATACGCTGTTGTTCATTCCCTGTGTGTTTTCCTTTTCAACGAGAAAAGCCTTTGGAAACGGCATCTCGATCTTGGCTTGGTTTTATGGAGAATTCCTGTGGAGTTTGATGAAGGTTATCTGGCACTGAAATATGGGTGAGAGCAGAGGCAAAGTTATCATCCTATTAACTGGTTGAAGATCAAACAGAGCTGGCCTCTTGTCTCCCCCCATTTGTGCCATCTCCGAGAGAATGGAGTGTTAGAGCCAGACCAAAGACCTTTCAGTCTAATACCAAATGCAAAGATGAACATGATTTCCCCAAGGTCAAGGTCCCCATTTCCACAAGGGATTGAGAGAAAAGCTGGCGCTGGACCCAAGTCTTCCAGTTCCCATTCCAATGGATCTCCATTGGGGCTCCCACTACCCATTAATCATTTCCACTGTTCACTCTTCATTGGGGTTTCCACCAGTCGCACTGTTGGTCACCAGCAGATACTCTTCTTCTATGGTTTCCATTTTAAGATTTGGAGAATTACAAGAGTACCCTGCCTTTGATGATAAGCCCGGAGTCTGGAGGGTTAAATAGCAACCCAGCAGTGAAGGGGAGCCTCTCCTCAACTGGGGAGCTGCTGGGCTGGTGCAGTGGCCCTGTACCGCATATGCTCCATTATGGTATAATGATGTAATTACCAGTAATGTGCTGCTGCTGCTGCTGCTGCTGAAGGAGTGGTGGATAGGCAGCATTAAGGAAAAAACCAGCCCCAGTTCTCTCCCAAGAGCCATTTCAGCCCACTTCAGTGTATTAGATTGAAGACTCTGGAAGGCGAATGGCATCAGCAGAGGAAAAGGTCAGATTTAAAAGCTTTTCTGGGCATGGTATTTATTGTTGCTTTTTTTGACCTTCAGGAAAGTCTCCTGTGTGTTTGTCCTTGATTCTTGCCTTTTCCATTAATGCTTGAAAGCTGGACTGCTGGCCAGACAAGGTTGTTGGCACCAACGGTTTCCTGTGTGGTGTTATTCGAGAAGGCGTAGCCCCCTGTCTAGTTTACCAGTCTCGTTGCCTTTTCGTGCCACCACTGTAATGTCAAAAAGGGTTCAGGGGTGGCTCCTTCAACAAGCATGATTAGACTGACAACTTGAGTTAAAACCCTTAACATATCACCATCACCCACCCACTCCAAAACAAACAAACAAACATACAAACAAAAACACACCAGGACGGAATGCCTGGGGCAAATAAATCTGCCACCCAACTTTTCAGAAGGGTAAAGCTACCACCTGGGATGATGAAGAAGGAACCATGAGCTTTAGAACACAGGGTCTTCCTTGGTTGAGAGCCAGCTCCGGCAGCGCTGTCATGTGAGCGTTGGACTGCTCACCTCCGAGGTGTGGGATTCGAGCCCACCAGATGCTCTGTAAGGAGAAGACGAGGCTGTCTGCTCCTGTAAAGACTGACAGCCTTGAAGACCTGATATGGGATCACTCTAAGTCGGAATTAACTCGATGGCAGTGGGTTGGATTATTATTACTTTAAATATTTTTATTGGGTGCTTGTACAACTCGTATCACAACCCATCCATCCATCCATCCATCCATCCATCCATCCATCCATTGTGTCAAGCACATTTGCACATTTGTTGCCATCATCATTCTCAAAACATTTTCTTTCTCCTTGAGCCCTTGGTATCAGCTCTTCATTTTCCCTTCCCCCCCTTCATAATCTAAATATTATTATTTTTTTCATGTGTTACACTGACCGACATCTCCCTTCACCCACTTTCCTGACGTCCACCCCCCAGGGAGGGTGTTCTATGTAGATCCTTGTGATCAGTTCCCCCTTTCTCCCAGTGGGTGGGATGCTTCTCGGATCAATACCCAGCACATCGTGACTCAGGAGCCCTGGTGACAGGGGTTGCTCAGAGGGCTGTGATTCTCAAGGTCTGCAGTTTGAAACCACCAGCCTCTCTAAGGGAGGAAGATGAGACTTTCTAGTCCTGTAAAGATTTAGCATTGGAAACTCACAAGAACCGTTTGACCCTATCCTATGGGGTCACCATGAGTCAGAATCCATTACCATATATGCTCCAGCATAAGGGGACACAAATATCAGCTGGGGCACATCATTTTACCACAAAAAAAACTGCATAAAGAATGTGCTGGAAAACATGGCTGATACCTGAGTATATCCAGTAGGTGACGGTGAGTTTAGGTTTTGCTTGATGACTCAGTCTCAAGCAGTTAACTGTGGAGTACTATTTTAAAAAACCAAGTCAAGCAATGTGTGTATGTATGTGTGTATGTATGTACTATTTTAAAAAACTGAGTCAAGCAATGTATGTATGTATGTGATACATGTAAGAGCTATAAGAGCCCCCAATGAAAGATTTTTTAAATGAAATGCTATGAAAAGCTAGTTTTTCTTAATAAATTATGTATTCCTTGAAGAAAAAAAACCTAGTCAATTCTGACTTATAATGATCCTACATAGGGTTTCCAAGACTGTAAAATCTGTATGGGCACCCAGAAAACTCATCTTTCTCCCTCTGGTGGGTTTGAACCAGCAACCTTTCGATGAGCAGTCAGCACCTAACACCACCTGGTTAGTACTGTGAGAGGTACACAATTCACAAACTTCAGCTCCTGCCAGAGAACACTTATCTATTTGTGAATTTTGTGACCACAAAGGAAACCAATCAGCTAGCATTGTATTGAGAGACGTTGTCGAAAAGCACAATCGAGGTTTGCTTATTCAGTGGTGTTCAGAGTGCAGGCGAAGGACCAGCACCTTAAGAATCTCCTTAGGAACCAATTGTGGAGGCCGTAGCAAGTGGCTCAGCAGCTTGCTGCCCATGTCTTCTGCATCTGGGACCCAGGTTTGATCCCAGGCCGGTGCGTCTCATGCGCAACCACCAACTTTGGTCATTTGGAGGACTGTGATGCTTACTTACTGGGTTTCAGCAGAATCTTCCATCATGTGGATAGCAACGATCCTCCTACCTGGATTTCTGTGCCTTCTGTGTCTGAGGGGACCCCATGAGGCGGGGGCCAACCCAGTGGTAGTTTACAGTTGCAGCACGGAATGGACCCAAAAGGCACAGTGTCAGTCTGCATGCCAGACCTGCTGAATCCAGCATTCCGGAGGCAGGGGCCTGCAGTCGCTGTAGTGATTGATGATGAGCCACATTGAAGTGTGGGACCTCCTGCTGACTGTGTGCTTTAGTGAAAACCAAACCCATGGACATGTCATCAAGTCGACCCAGGTTCCTACTGCCGAGGGCTTCAGAAGCCATCAATCTCTAAGGAAGCAGTCAGCCTTCATCGCGCTCCTGAGGAGCAGCTGGTGGGTTTGAACCACTGAGCATGCTACCAGCAGTCCAATGACACACCCACCACTAGGCCTCCCAGCCCTCTCTGTGACTTCGTACCAAGAGCCCTATGATAATATGAAAAACTGCATTAGACTCACACACTGCTGTTTCAGGGTTGCAGCCATTACTCACGGTCGGCTTTTTAAATAAAGGAAAATAAAGGAAAACGAGAAGTCCCATGTCCCGGTTGCACTAGCCACATTGCAAGTGCTCAGTAGTCACGTGTGTCTGGAGGCGGCTGTGCTGCACAGCGCAGCAGATATAAACAAACATTCCTGTCACCACAGGAAGTTCTATCGAGCAGCTCTGAGCTCAGAGCAACAGTGTGCAAACATTACCTGAAGGACTTATAGAAAGCTCCACCCCGACAGTTCCTAATTTGTCAGGTCTGAAGTAGGACTGGTATCGCAATGGTGAAAGTGCTTGGCTGCTAACCCAACAAGAAGAAGAAGAAGGTCAAACCTACCGGCCAGTCTGCAGGAGAAAGATGTAGCATCTGCTTTCACGTCCTCAAGAGACTTCACAGCCTTAGAAACCCTTCAGGGTCGCTGGGACAAGGAATGGACTGAGTGGCAGTGGCTTTGGTTCCAGTGGTTGGGCTAGCGGATTTGTCATGTTGATGAGTTCTGAGTGGATGCTGATGTTGGTGACTCCAAGACCACATTTTAAGAACCAGTGGTCCAGAGCAGGGGTACTCAGCATGTTGATTACAATTGACCTAACTCTTAAGTCTAACCCTAAAACTAACCCTAACCCTAAGTCTGAAAACCACCCCTCACCCTACCTATTTTTTTCATGCCACGCAATCTACCCACACTACATTTGCGATTGACGTATTGAGCGCCCGTGGTCTAGAGTAAGGAATCTTGACTCCAAACCTGTGAACCTCCTACAGAAGTAGGCAAAATATCATGTATATTCACACAATACAGGTTACAGACTATAAGATAATGGCCCGTAGTTTTAATCTGATTCTCAAGCGGGTCAGGAAAAGCTTTAGGTGCAGGAACCAGCAATCCGACAAACAGTGACATAAATCACAAGGACATTGATGCCCTTTTAGCAAAATAAGAGCTGGGATAGTTTAAGGTTCTTTCCATGGCTTCAGAAGCTAGTCAGGCACTTTTCCATCCCTCGTGCTCCAGTCCATTCCAGCACTACACTTGTCTGGGCAAGGGGGCATGGGATTTCCTTAGTTGCTTTAGATTCATGGTGGTTCATCTAAACCTGGGGCTCAACAGGAGCTGTTTTCCCTGAAGATGGGACTCTGCACCCACTCTTTGTGCAGAGTATTAGTTCTGTCGTGTGTGTGTGTGTGGGGGGGTGACTGTCAGAGTGTGTATCTCAGCCAGTGACCTGGAAAAGTTGGGAGCATCTGGGCTTCATCTTCTTAGCGCAGCACATGCTTTTCCACTTGCGAGGCAAGCGGGGCTAGCATATGTTCAGTTGCAAAAGCTGGTTTGGCTGGCAGGTTCTGAAGCACTTCTGGCAATGAAGAGGGTGAGGTGGGCCGGAATTTAAAGAGGCAGCAGCAAGTCAAACTTGCACCACGACCCCTCTGACTTTGCCCCAACCCCCATGCTAAAATGAGCTGCCTTACCTGCTTCCTTGTGGAACAAACCCCTGCTTGATAGTCTTGCTCCTTAGGGATCCGGGACCAAAGACCTTGCATTCTGCTGCCAGACCTCCAGGTGTCTGCATGAACTAGATCCCTGCTTCGCTCCTCCTACCAGCGTGCTTCAGAAACAGTGCTGTTCTGGGGGAGTGGACGGGATCCACTCCCACCCCCCTACCTGTGTACTTAGCGAGTCTTTTATGTAGACATGGTACATGAAGAAGCACTTGGAGCCGGTGAGGTCATCGCTGAGGCGCTATAAGAGAAAAAGCTGAGTGTGCGGGGTCCCATTGGAACGTGGTCAACTCCGTGAATACAGCAAGTTGTACTTCCCTGGTAGAGAAGTGGCTCCCTAGATCAGCGCACGCCCCTTGAAGCCCTGGGGCTCCACACTGGTGCCTGATGAAAGACTGGCAGAGCTTTGTGATTGGGTCCCCTACCTCCCAAGAAATTCTACTTTTATCTGTTTCTGTGTGTTCTGGTTCTATACCACTTTTTTTTTTAATGTTTAAATTAAAATTAAAAAGCACACGGACTAGTGCTAAGACCAAAGGTTCCCTTGTGATACCACTGGCTCTGGCTCAAGGACTAGGCTAAAGGGACAGAAGCTGAGTCCAGTCTGTGAAAGAAAAATGCTGTGCTGTCCTGTTTATGGGGCAAGAACCCCAACCCCCTTGCTCACCGAGTAGTTTTGAGCTGACGGCTGCTCCTGCCCACAGCTGGACACAGGACTCAAATTGTGGGCAGCCAGCCCCGAGAGTCTGCTTCCTCTACAAGCTGTTTTCATGACTTCCTTCCCTACCCCCTCCCCCATCCTCCTAGGACAGAAGTGGACACAAGGGGGAATGTTTCTGTTCCTCTGCTGGGGTTGGTGTGTTCCTCTCACACCCCCCGTTCAGAACGTCTAGGGAATTTTTGTTTTCCATAGCTGTTTACCAGAAAGAAATGCTTACCAGAATACAGGTTGGTGAGGTCGCTTTAGTTAAGTGAACCCCCGGAGCACATGACACGGGATCCTTGCTCCATGTGTGCCAAGGGCAGCAAAGGCCCCTCCCTCAAGAGGCAGGCCATGGGGCAGTCAATGCAGAAATGGTTGATTGGTTTGATTCCAGCTCGGGGCAACCCTGCAGGGCAGAGTAGGACTCCCACAAATGACTGGACTCCACTCGTAGCACTGGGAATTCGGTAGGTCCGCAGTCAGGCTGAGGAGCCCTGGTTCCACAGTGGTTAAAGGCATGACTGCGAACCCAAAGGTTGCCTGTGACCTTGACAGAAGCCAACTGCCACATCTCCCTCCCACAGAGCACCTGGTGGGGCCCTCTTCACCACTGCGCCCCCTTAATGGAAGTAGCAAGTTACGGAAAGGACCGCCACGTGGCGTAGACTCAGTCTAACCTGTGACTCTCTTTGATGCCCTTTCAGATTTGGGACAGCATTTAAATGCAGGTCTGGATGGACTTTTTAAAAAGGTTTTGTTTGCTTTTCTGATTTATACCAGGAAACCGAAAAGTTACCTGTTTTTGGAATGCAGACAGCAGAAAATAAAGCTGGGCTGCTCGGGCTCTATTAAAAGCAGAACAGAACACCTGGGCTGCCGGGGATCAACAGGAGAGGCAGGGCCGCTCTCTTGAAGGACACACAGGGGAATCTTAGCGAGATGATGGTTTGTGACTGTAGACTCAGGTCTTTGTTGAACGCTGAGAAACATGGTCCTGTCTAGTCCTTTCAAAGGGGACAACATATGTCAAAGTCTCATAAACGCCTAGAGGGTTCCTCCCAGAACCCAGACCCCTTTACTCTCTGTTCCCAATGCTGGTCCTCATTTGGCCTTGGCCAGCCTTCAGATCCTGGTTTCCCTCTGTGGTCCCATCTCTGTAGCTCATGGCCACCACATCCCCCCGGCCTTTTGAGCCAGCTTGAGGAGAGATGGACTACAGCTGGTCTGCAATAGGAAGACATTAAGTTTACTTAAACTTTCAGTATGACCCATTTGCCTAACTTTTCCCACTGTCATGATGAATGGCAATAGAGACAACAGAATGTTTCACAAGAGAGACAAGGCAGAGAATAAGGAAAGTGCCGAACAAGGAAGTGTATGATTTGTTTCTCCCCTTTAAAAAGAAGCATAATGCAGAACTTCATGATCATTCCCCTTCCCCCCTTTTCAACCTCTGTCATCTGTGACCCATTCGCCTGTTTTGCCAAGAGATTTTGGCCCCTTTCCCCTCCTCCTCCTTCCTTCACTCTGGGAAAGCAGTGGGCGGGAGAGTTACGGAGGAGCTGAGAGTTACCAAAATACCAGCAGATATTAGAGCCAAGTCAGAAGATTCCTCTCCGACCCACAAGCAGGATCCCCCTCCCTGCCCCCTGGTCCCCAGACTCCTTTGTGAAACCGACTGAGATTCCTGTCGGAGATTTCCTCATCCGGATGAAGGGACTCTCCAGGAACTTGCTCTTGTGTCTTGGCCATCAGGGCTGTGCCTTTCTGAGGGCACTACCAGTTGGTGGCTGACTGATAATGACCCTGTAGGAAAGGGTAGAACCGCCCCTGTGGGTTTCCACAACTGCAAGTCTTTACTACGGGAGTAGAAAGCCACATCTTTCTGCTAGGCATTGTGGAAATAATAGCTTTGTCTTTAAAGTCACACTCACCTGGTTTGATCTGCCCGGGTTTCTACCAGTCAAAATCAGCTCAATAGCACACAAATCTTTGCCTGTGTGAAAAACTGTGCACAGTTGGTCTTCTTGTGTTTTGGTCTAAGGATTCTTTATATATTCTGGTTTATGAATTTTTGGTAGGGTGTAAACATATTTCATTTTTTTGCACTCAGTCTGTGAGCATGGATGAATATTTTTTTCTCCAATCTGTGATTTGCCTTTGTATTTTCTTAATGTCAACATAAAATTTTTTTTAAAGCTTTGAATCTTGATGGTATTAATTCTCTCCCAGTTCTTCATGGTTTCTTCTTTTTGTGAACCTATCTGAAGGTGACCAAGTATTTTCTTCCAGGAGCTTCTTGTCCTAGCTTTTGTTCAAGATCTGCAGTTCATTTCAAGTGGATGGTTGTGTTGCGGTATGAGGGAAGGGTTAGTCAAGAACCCTGGTGGTGCACTCGCAAGGGCTCAGTGGCAGGTCAGAGGTGTGAGTCCACCCCGCAACTGTAGGAGAAAGACCTGGTGATCTTCTACATCAGTTACACAGAACAGTTGTGCCATCTTAAGGGTTTCTCGGACTCCAAAATGAATTAGATAGAATACAATAACAAGGGCTAATATGCAAATTATCTTTTTAAAATACCTAACTGTATCCCAAACTTTAATTACTTGGCTTTATTGGTTTCCTTTTTATTTAAATCAGTGTTTCCAGATAAATTATCTTCACTTTACTGATGAGGAAAACAGCTCTCAGATGGGGTATGTAGCTTGCACTCAAGTCATACAAGCAAGATTCCAGACCAAGATTGCTTGACGCTAACGTCCATCTTTCTATTCTATTGTACTGGTGCTGTGCTTTCCATATCCATTTAGAATCTGTACTTAAAATCACCTCGTTGTGCAGTAGGAAAGTGATACAGAAAGAGGAGGTGGCACTGCCTATGAAGTCCTTTGTGTCCCCAAGCCCAACCTGAGAATATTAAGGATGTTGGGAACTGGACCCAGGGATTTTAAGTCCAGCCATTTGCTTAGGTCTGTCTTTCAGAAAGTAAACACTACTCTCTAGGCAAGGTGCCTTATTCTGAGTGCCGTCAACTCGATGAGGCCGCTTTATGCTGTTCTAAAGGTCTCCGTGCACAGAGTTTTGGAGGGAGAGTGTCATTCCAACACCAGAGTGGGGAGTCAAGCGAGGAGGTCTGTTAGGCCCAAGGGTCTGTGGACAGTGTTTCACTGGACTATAGGCAGAAGGGAAAGAAAGGATGCATTGAAAATGTTTATTTCTCTGCGCATACGCCATGCATGTACCACACAAGGAGGCCCTCCTGATATTTATTTCTTTTGTGCTTCACTGAGAGGAGATGGGGAGAAATCATTCCATTCCACTTGGGCTCTGGCCAGAGTTTAGTAGGCGAAGTTTGTTTTTTCGTCCATAGGAACACGAACACAATATACACTGACCCTTCTCTTCCTCCCACAGGGTCTGGAAATTCTGAGGCACTTTTAAACAGTTTTAAAGCTGCCGCACATTACAGTTACCCAACCCAACGATAACTTGGATCAGGAATCCATGGAGTGGGGGTCAAAGGAAGAAGGTTCCTAAAGAGCAGAATAATTGGAATAAGAGTAGATTGACAATAAAGATGGACTAGTGAGGGAAGTAGATTTGGGCACGCTCATGAAAAGATGAAACAGTTTTGTGCGACAGATGTGATAGTTTTGCTCTGTCTCCATGTTTTTGGCCCTCTTCTGTAAATTCACTGTCTTCTCAACAGTTATTTGGTACCTTAAGGTTGTTCCTTGATATTCGGAAACCATTTTGAGGAGCGTCCTCTCCCATCACTACAATCATGCCCAAGATTTTTTCCCTTCGTGTTCACAAATTTTCTTGTTGGCTATGAGGTGAAGTCAGATACTGTACATATTATACGAGGTGGCTCTGACACATCTAGAAGCTCCAGCTTGTTTTAATCATCTTAGTTTTCAGTGTATCTTATTACTTTAACCTTGAGTCTATAACTTAAAATCTCTTCTCCACTTCTTCTCACAGAAGTAGCTACCCATCCAGCAAACATTTTTGAATGTTACTTATATGTCAGTTCTTCAATAGATTATTATTGAGCAGCCCCTGTGTTATTTTAAAGCCTCTGAATGGGGGAATGGGAAAGGAGGTGATGATGTTGGTGAATGAAGAAAGGTCATGTGATATAGCTGGACAATTAGTATAGGTGTGACAAGAGAAGGAGCCCTAGTGGTGTCTTGGATAATACATTGGACTGCTAAGCGCAAGGCCCTTAGTTCAAAACCACCACCCACTCCATGGGAAAGAAATTAGGCTTTCGACTCCCATAAAGATTTCACTTAGAAACTCACATGGGCAGTTCTCCCTAGTCATATCTAGGGGCGCTCTGAGTCAGAATAGACTCATTGGCAGTGCATTTTTTTTTCTGCATCACTGCCCTGGTGATAGTAGGAAGCCTGGCTTTGCTCCTGGAGAGCTGCTGCTGGATTTGAACCGTCAACCCTACAGGCTGCAAGTCCTGCACACAACCACTACACCACCAGAGCTCAGCCTGGCAGTACATCTTTTTATGACGAGATACCCGTGTAATTCCCTTGAATAATCACTGACTTTGGGCCATACTGAGCAGGGTCAACAGGGGGCACCAGGTTGGAGGGTCATATAGCATTTTGGTTCAATTCAAATTGTTACCAAATAACAGAGGCACTATCATGATCCTGAATGAAGGTCCCTGGCTTCAGTTCTATTGATGATGTCTTCTAAAATATGACTAAATACCTACTCTGATCCATCCTGTCCACTCGATGTTCAATAGCCTCCTATCGGTTGTCCCTCATAGCATTACTAGGGCTCATAGCATTTCTCGTAGCACTTCTTGGGGCTTTTTTCATTAAATGGTGACTTTCACAGATGGGCCTTCTCCTTTCCTGCCTCCCTCCATACCATTGCTGATAAAGAGATGGGGAAAAGCATGATTTGGGACCCAATCTGGATTTAAGACCTAGAACTGTTCTGCGTGATTTCTGTAACCTTCGACAAATTTCTCTCCCTGGTTAATGACTTTGAGAAAATATTACCTGCCATCTTCAGGGTTATCTTTTCTAAGGTATAGATGAGAATTTCTGTGAAAGTTACCTACTGTGGTATCTTGTCATATACTCTGTGCCCTTTACTTTCTCTCTTTAGCCAGGGAACTCCCTTTTAATCCCCACCCCACTTATTAAAATCCTACCCATCTATAATTTAGCTCTTATATCGCATCTCCAATAAAGTTTTTTTCCAGTCTCCTCAGATGAAAGCTATAGACTTCATTTGTGGAACTTTAGACTTTTGAAGAGTTCTACTAAAATGTATGGTAAAACAGCATAAATTAGCAAGATAGCACGAAGTTTGCAAACAGGAAAACAAGAGTCCTGAAGAGCAATTCTGCAAATGGTGGAAGGGTGTCTTGTTATTCAATGCTGCGTGTGAGTCTCATGTCCCCTTTCTTCATCCCAGGAAGCCACAGGTGAAGCCAGTCTCCAATTCCTAGGATTAGCCATTCCCAGCTCTTGCCTGAGTGTGAGCTAAGCTACACCCCGAGGTTTGAAACTGTGCGGCGGGCGATGTGCTTACTGTGAGTGAGCAGTCAGTGTGCAGATTGGGATAGAAGAGCTAGCTTGGTCGGCAAAGCAGAAAGCACCCAGGGTGGCATCGATCCAGAGAGCCCTGAAGAGAGCCAGCAAAGAGGGTGCAAACGGCTCCTTCTTTTATTCACCATTTCACACCTGGTGCAGTCAGGAAGCTACGTTTAGCAGACCCTTTTTTCAGGAAAAAAAAAGGGGGGGGGAGAACCCTCATCTAGTCAAAAAAGCACTCATTCATTCGAAAGCTAGAAGGATTCATTCACTGAAGCCGATTGTTCACATTGGTAGAATGCTACAGATGGAGTGTGCGTCTTCAAAAGGAAACAAAAGGCTCTTGCTCAATGCATGAACAGAGATCATTCACAGGACATGCTTTCCCCCCTTAATCCATGAGGAATGATTTCAGACAATTAACTAATTGGTTGAGCGAGGCGACCCATCCACTTTGCAGAGGGGATATCAGCTCTTAAGGATCCACGTGAAGAACATATTTTAGGCTTCCCATGGCAGTGCAGAGCAGCCCCATTAATCCTCCTGGGTAATGGACAGTCATAAGCACCAACGAGGAATGCCTTGTACGTGAGAGGAAAACCAGGAAAACCCTAACAGCTGCCAACAGCCCATCATTGCTGCATCCAGTCTTGTGTGGGTAATCTCCCGGGGGGGTCTGTTGTGTCGGGACAAGTGACCCTCCAGATGCAGTTTTCTGTTGATGCTTAGTCTGCTGAAATGGTACTTGTCTGTTAGAAAGCAAAACTGAAAACTCAGTTTTGTGGCCCATGTCGAATGTCCAAATGGGCCTGAAGGAAGAAAGGCAGAAGGGAAATTTTCTGCAGGCAAATGTGAACTTTTTCTGGATTTCCATTTCAATGGTGCCATCGAGTTGTCATGAGAGGAATCAGGAGAAAGCAGTAACTATGTATTGTGAAAAGTAATGTACAAGCCCCCAATAAAATGACTAAACAAAAAAAAAACTTAAAAAATAGGAAGCAGTAATTGAGAAGAGTCAAGAAGTTTAATTCCTCTGCTGCCCGCCTCCTCTGGAGTCAAGGATAATGGGGTTAACTATTTGGTTTTTTAATGTACAGTTCAAGTACACTCAAAATGTGAACATTTGTGAGAGTGGCTGTGACCACCAGAGAATGGCTGGTCTATCAAACCAAGGCAGTGACTGGTTATTAAGAAATTCATGCTCCCATGGCACTCTGTTCATGCTTGTTAATGCAGAGATTAAATGCCTGGGTCTTAGAGCTGTCACACGTAAGCCCGAATTCTGTTTTTGTCACCTACTTAATAACCTTGGCTAAGAACAACAGTAAGCATTTATCTCGGGAATACTTTCAGTTTATGTAAGAGAAAAGCTGACTGATAATGGCTTAAACAAATAGTTTTTTCTCAGATTACAGGGAATCCAGAATAAGTAGTGGCTGGATGTTGCAATCAGGGATGTTTGTTCTGTCTTCCCACTCAGCCATCCATAGTGTGTTGACTTTCAAACTCATGGCATCAAGAAAATCAAAAGCTTTTCTTTTCTTTTTTTTTTTGGGGGGGTGGGGAGGGGCATCACTGCTCTCTGGTGGTGGGAGTTGGAGGCCCAGCCCCACTGCTGGAATTGAACCTCCATCCCAGTGGGCCGCAGTCCCGCACACAACCACTACGCCATCGGGGCTCAGCCCTATCAAAAGCTTTTCCAGGAGGCCTCAGAACATGTCTGCTTATTATCTCCCTAACTGTGACGTGCTGGTAACTCCAGCCAGAAGGGAAGCGAGGAGCGTGAGAGCTTTGCTTCCATAGGCTCTACAATAAAGGCAAACACTGAAGAAAGGTTTGTGAATGGGCGTCAGGTTATTCAGCCAATAGTGTAGTGTCTACCACAACATTCAGTTAATGTCATATACTATCAGGTAATGATGCTGGGTGTGTGTGTGTGTGTGTGTGTGTGTAACCCCCGTCATTGGATGTTTTGAAAATGTTATCATAAGTTGCTTTTATTCACCTATATAAGGGACTTGTTGTGGTTATTGCTGTTATTAAATATTTAGAAACTCCATAATGATTGATCTGATGAAAAAAGGTCAACAGGAGAAAGAAGCCCAAGCCTTCACATTGACACCTGCAGAGCTCCAGGTCTGTTGCTTTTAAAGCCATCACTGGCCACCCAGAACTACAGCAATTGCTCACCCTTCTAAACTATTAATATCACTTATGATTCATCATGTTTATAACTGATTATAAATACTAATCAGAGCTAAGTACCTTCACAAAACATTGAGAACAATGTTTGACCAAACAACTGAATTCTATAGTCTAGCCAAGTTACCTCATAAAATTAACCATAGCAGGGGGTGGTGAGAAGGCTCTCTTTCTCTGTCTGTGTGTCTGTCTCTCTCGACAGGAATTCTGTTTTCTTTTGCTCAGCCCTCCATCAGTTTTTCTCCTTCTTCCCCCTTCTGGCTAGTGCTTTCTTCACCGAGAGGGTAGTGTGGACTGTCAGTGTTAAGGGATGTCATATATCACCCTACCCTTGATGACTCCAAATCTTGAGTGTGACTTATTTAAGGGGTTAGAGGAGTGGTTCTCAACTTTCCTAATGTCTTGGCCCTTTCATACAGTTCCTCATACTGTGGTGACCTCTCCCAACCATAGATTTATTTATGTTGCTATTTCATAGCTGTCATTTTGCTACTGTTATGAATCAGACAACCCCTGGGAAAGGGTTGTTCAGCCGCCAAAGGGGTCACGACCCACAAGTTGGGAACTGCTGGATTAGAAAGTAGCACCAAAACTCCTGCCTCCCTATTGGCATCTCTGAGACTGCAGCAAAGCATGGAATCCTTGCAGAATAGCTTCTTCAGTGTCTTTTAGATGCTCTGCCACTCTCTTTGTTTGTATTGTTGCTTTGTTTTGAGAGTTGGTATAAGAGCTGGTTAGCGGGGAGAATGTGGGAAGCTGAGCAGTTCCTTGGAGACTTGAACACAGAACTACCAAATAAGCCACCAGTCCCAGCCTTAGCTTTGTTGCCAAAAGAAATGAAAACAAAGATGCAAACACCTGTGCACCAATTCATTATGATTGTTTTTCACATTAGCTTAAATGGAAAAGCTCAAAATGTCTGTAGACAGATAAAAGAGCACACAAAATATGATACAGGTGCACAAAGGGATATATTATTCAGTCATAAAGAGAAATGAAGTCCTGAAGTGTGTGTGTGTGTATGTGTGTGTGTGTGTTCTCTGATATATTTTATAACACAGATGAGTCTTGAAAAAAAAATTATGCTGACCAGTCATTCAGTTGCAAAAGGTCAAAGCCTGTGCCATCTCATTTATGTAAATGGTTACCAGGAGTGGAAGGGAGGCTTTGCTTGGAGGATGGTGAATTTTTGGTACGAGTGGTAGAATAATTTCGTAAAGGATCCTATCGATCGTATCCCAACATGGCGTATTGGCATATGTAAACAACGTTTACTGAATTGTACACGTAGAAATTATGGACTTGATGAGGGTTTCTTTGTGTATATTTCCCCCACAATTAAAAAAGACAGGGGCAGATTGCACTGGGTGGATACCTCTAAGTCACTGATAGAAATTTACATTGGGTTATCATGATAATCTGGGGTCTGGGGCTGAGAACACATGCTCAGAAAGAGTGAGATCTTGGAACTGGAAGGTGCCAGAGGAATGATGAGAAACGAGTTTTCTGCGGCAAAGGCACTTGGGAATCTGAGTTGGGCAGTCCAAAAATGGTTCCCAGAAAGCAGCTTAGTTTTCAAACGTTGTTGTTGTTGTTAGGTGCTGTTGAGCAAATTCCAACCCCCGTGCCACAGAAGGAAGCACCACCTGGCCCACACCCTCCTCATGGTGGCTCCTATGCCTCAGCCCATTGCTGCACCCACGGCGCCAGGCCCTCTCATGGAGGGCCTGCGCGCCTGGCCGCCCCTCTGCCTTACCAAGCCTCTTGTCCTTCCCCAGGGGCCGCCCTCTCCGGACAGAAGCCCACAGTGACAGCGAACTGTAGATGCCAAGAGTCATCTCAGCTTATCTTTGAGCAAATTGAGTCCAGTGATTTTTCTTTTCTTTAATGTGCCTTTCTTGGGGAAATAAAATTGAGAGTAGTTGCTGGCATAATCTCATTCGTGTGTATCACTTCACCATTCACCAATCCAATTTGTTTGATTTGCTGCTAATTGTACGGGTACCAAGAATTTCTCACCATGTTTCTCATACCCTTTGCTCCATTTGCCCCTATTTTCCCCCCAAAATGCAATCCTGGACTTTATTAAATGCTCAGTTTCCCCCATGAAGATTTTTTGTTATAAAACAGTTTCCATACAACTGAGTTAAGAGATTGGAATCGTACTCTGCCAATAAAGTATGTGAGAGATACGACCAAGTAAAAACACCCAGGCCCCTGTAAGCACTGCCGCAGTTCCCATGAGTGAGCCAGACAGTGGCGGTGAGTGCTCAGCGTTGTTACGCTGTGGAGCTCCATACCTCCATCCCTGGGTCAGGAGGGGACCGGCGGAGGGCAGCCTGCGCAGACAGGAAAGGCTCCAACAGAGGAAGGGAAGGAACGAATGGAGAGGCACCAGCCGGGCTCACCTTGCTGCCTTTGCTTGTCCATGCTCATCATTCTCGGGGGTCGAGATAGTCAGCCACTCTTCCATCATTTTAATTCCCCTCTACTTTTCACCAAATTGTTGCTGAAATACAGCAAATGAAAGGCCGGCATCCGTACCCATATTTCCACACTTTAAAATAGACGTACTATACAGGCACCTATAGACACAACCAAACCAAAAGCTCAACTCTCCCCTGTTTATGTTACAAGGCAGTTCACCAAAGTTAGGGAAAGTTAGGGAGCTATCGGGGGTTAGGTCATCATTTCTTCTCCCCTCTGCTGTAGAAAATACCAAAGTGGAGCCAAAAGAAAGTACTGATATTGAATCTGCTCATGGGTGTCTGATAGCATCCACAGTACAGTGTAGCGATGCACACGCGTACATCAAAAGGTATTGCTACAGAATTGTATAAGCCTGTATTAAACAGAATATCAAAATGCGAACCTGGAATGTCCTGAAATATCCAGGTCTATACACTTCTGAATTTGATGTTTCCACTTCTCTAAACCCACCCCAAAGAATTCCGCACTCTTTAACTCGTAAACTACAACAAAACGTGGATATGCGATGAGCTGCTAACTACAAGGTCAATAGTTTGAAACCACCCGCCGTTCCTTGAGAGAAAGACAGTGCTTTCCAATCCCAGAAACAGTTACAGTTTCAGAAACCCAAAGGGGCGGTTCTACCTTGTCCTTTCGGGTTGCTGTGAAGCTCCATGGACTTGATGGCAGTACATTAAGTTGAGGGAAGGAGGGATCAAGGATTGCAGCCTTCAGTGTGGCTCCCCACTTAATGGAAAGAAAACCAAAGCCCTCACAACCTCACCAGTAGGTAACATCATGATGAATGGAGAAAAAGATGGCTCCAGGGAGGAGCAGTAGTCAAAGGTCAAATAGCTCATTGCATTAGGTAAATCTCTGCCTGGGATCTCTTTAAAGTGTTGCAAAGCCAGGATGTTACTTTGAGGGCTGAGGTATAGCTGAGCAAAGCCATGGTATTTTCAGGTGCCTCATATGCCTATGAAAACCAGACATTGACTAAGAGAGACCAAAGAATAACCATGGTGTTGTCAAAGAATATTGAAAAAATACCACGGACTGCCAAAAGAACAGACAACCCAGTCTTGGAAGAAATAAAACCAGAATGCTCCTTAGAAGCAAGACGGTAACATTTGGTCTCACATACTTTAGACATTTCTGGAGATGTCCCTAGAAAAAGAAATAGAGAGGCAGCAAAAATGAAGTCAGTTAACCAGGATTGACACAGTGGCTGCACCAATGGGCTCAACCATCAGCATAGTGATGGAGATGGCTAGGATCGGGCGGTGCTTCATTCTGTTCTCCTACTTAAGGTCAGTATGAATTAGGACCAACTCAATGGCATCTGCCACCACCACCAAGGACTCATCCTGTTCCTGTTCAGCATTCTTAGAGTTTAAGGAACAGAAGGAGTTTGAAGGGAGAGCATCAGGGCTCTAGGGTAGACTCTCATAGGACAGCTCTTGCTTCCCAGAAGAGCAGGTACATGATCATAATGGAAAAATTTTCCTTGGCACAACTTTGCTGGACATTTGCTCCCCAATGCAGTTTTCAGTTTTCTTAAAACATATTTATAGTAAGTCCTTGTGATCTTCCTATGTCCTTTGAAAAAAAAAATCTATCAAGCTAATAACTTTTGAATCCCTAAAAGTCCTTTAACCTTCTAAGCTGATCTCGCTGTCTTGACTTGAACTCACTCACCAGATCCCTCTGGAAGTCTTTGATTGGGCCTTTTTTTATTTCAGGGCACTCTTAACAAGATTAATACACATGTATTGCTGAGAGAACTTGTGTGCTGAGAGAACTTATCACGGCCATGCTTAAGTAAACATTGTTTATAATGAACTGACACATTGTATGGAATGAATCCTGGTAGCGATGACTTTAAATTACTCGCATTAATTTGTTTGCAACACAGTGAGAAGACTCTAAATTACCAAGAATGAGGAGGGAGGAGGCTAGGGATGAGATCCTGAGGCTCATAGACCTTAAAGGGGTCTCCATGACTGACAGGGAGCCCAGAGAGGCAGGAAATGGAAATGTCAAAGAATCCAAAGGAAGCAGTGTTGTTGAGAGCGAGGGCTGAACTTCCTCGAATACTTTCAAGCAATTAGCAAAGGTAAGAAGAGCAACAGAAGGATCTATGGGGTTTTACCACAAAGGAAGTCTTTAGATCATTGCTGGTTAAACACTTGCTGCGCTCCCTTCCCCTTCTCCCTGGAGGCAACTCACACAGAACCACCTACACTTTGTTTCCCAACTGCACCTTCCCATCTGGTCCCAAGTACACAGATGTACCACTGTGAAGATCCCTGGCCTTAAATTCTTCACTCTGACCTTGGAATGAGATTTTCCTTTGTAGTCATCCGCGCTCAGAAGTTCTGAGTGTGAGGACTTGGTGATCAAGAGTCTTGAGGTAGAATGATGAGCTCTTCCAGAGATTTGCAGAGCTTCAGGCAGGGCACGAAACAAAGACCGGACACTACCCCCCTCCCCCCTTCTCCCATCTTTCCTGCTACACCGCCAGGCTCTGGATGCTTTGCTACTGGGAATTGTAAGGGATGCGCTGATGCTGGGCCCTGAGAAGTGTTTGGCAGACGGAGGTAGAAGGAGATAACCAAGAAGAAGAAAGCTTTGGAAACTCCATAATCAATCAAATTCAGGCCCAGGAATTTAGGGAGTGGAGGGAACTCCGTGAGCTTCTTTGTCCCTCCTAGTATTTACTAATAAGTATTTGTTGTTGTTACTCAAAATGAAATAACTCCCTCATAGCGGTTTAAAAAAAAAAAACATCTTACTGAGGGCTCATACAGCTCTTATCACAATCCATCCATGCATCCATTGTGCCCAGCACATTTGTACACTTCTTGCCATCATCATTCTCAAAACATTTTCTTTCTACTTGAACCCTTGATATGTGCTCATTTTGCCCCCCTCCTTCCCTCAGGAAGCCTTGAAAATTTATCAATTACTGTTGTTTTTTCATGTCTTACACTGACTATTGTCTTCCTTTACCCACTTTACTGTTGTCCGCCCTCCAGGGTGGGGTTATAGGTAGATCCTTGTGATCAGTTTCCCCTCTCTCCCCTCACCTTTCCCTTACCCTTCTGGTATCGCTACTGGTATCATTATTAGTCCTGAGGGGTCATCTGCCCAGGATTCCCTGTGTTTGTAGCTCTTGTCTGTACCAGTGTACTTCCCTGGATTTGTAAGGTAGAATTGGGATCATGATAGTTGGGGGGGGGGGGGCAGGGGAAGAGGAGGGAGGAAGCATTAAAGAACTGGAAGAAAGTTATATGTTTCATCCGTGCTATACTGTACCCTGACTGGCTCATCTCTTCCTTGTGGCCCTTCTGTAAGGGGATTGTGACCCTTCTGTAAGGGGATATCTCATGGCTGTTTTTTGTTGCATTTTGATTCCCTGGCCTCATGGCACTGAAAGTTAGATAGTTTGGCTGCTAACCACAAGGTCAGTGGTTAAAACCCACCAACTGCTACCTGACACCAAAAGCTACCTGCTCCTATAAAGATTTAGTCTTGAGAACCCTATACAGGATCACTCTTGGAATAAACATGATGGCAGGGTTGATTACTGATTGTTTACTGTTTAAGCAAGAAGGAGTCGTGGTGGTGTAGAGGTTATGTGTTGACCTGCTGAACACACAGTCAGTGGTTTGAAACTACCAGCTGTTTGTCAGGAGCAAGACAAGGCTTTCTACCCCTGTAAAGAGTTGTGGTCTTGAGAAAACACACACACACACAGTAGGGTTCCAATGAGTGGGAGTCAATTTGACAACAGTGAGTTCACTTTGGTTGTTGGTTTCAGCCCGAGCTTTTGAGTTGCCATGACATAACTGGCATAAGCCTTCACTGGAAAACCCAAGCAAAGGGCTGACCCCGGGTGGCGTAGTGGTTGTGCGCGGGACTGCAGCCCACTGGGACGGAGGTTCAATTCCAGCAGTGGGGCTGGGCCTCCTACTCCCACCGCCGGAGAGCAGTGATGCCCCCCCCAAAAAAAAAACAAAACAAAAAAAACCCCAAGCAAGACTCTTCAAGCCTTTCTCTTCTCTGTGCAGAGAAATACCTTGCATTCCACTGCCAGTTCTAAACTTCCATGCAGGTTTTCCAACTCTTTACATTCTGAGACTCTCAAATTATAAGATTTATTTCAGAGGAAAAAAATTTTTCTTTTTTGTTTTTTTAGGCATCACTGCCCTCTGGTGGTGGGAATAGGAGGTCCAGCCTTTGCTCCGGTGGAGCTGGAATTGAACCTCCATCCCAGTGGGCCGCAGTCCTGCGCACAACCACTACGCCACTGGGGCTCAGTCCAAAAAATTTATTTCTTAACATAAAAATTCACCTAAATAACTGATAGCACACGTTCTTCCTTTCCACTTCTTTCATCTTCTGAGTCCATGTGTGTGTGTGTAAGGCACTCGGTCCTACTCCCACCACCGGAGAGCAGTGATGCCCCCCCCCCAAAAAAAAAAAAAAGTAAGGCACTCAGACTCTCATCTGTGCTATAATGTCTTCCATGGCGAAAGCATGGCGAAGACGTGGTAATCATTGAACTGCAGTTGGAGTCACGAGTGTGTGGTAAAGTCTGCCAGTGAATCAAGCCAGTGCTAAGTTGCTGCAGGGAGAGTCCCAAGCCTGGTTGCTTCTTCAGCCGCTCCCTGAGGAACTAGGGCCCCTTGTCCCGCCCTTACAACAGCCCGTGTATTTTTAGTCCTGGGTTTTCATGTTAGCTTCCCATTAACTGCTTGCAGGAAATCATTTCTTGGACCTGATCTGCTGCTTCCTGAAGTCTTCCTCTCAGCATTGTGTAAATTTGGGGATGAATCAAATCAGTAGTTTGGGAGCGTGTTTGTTCTCGCCCGGCCACAGCCTCCCCACTTCGTGGAGTACCAGAAAGCTGCCTTTCTTGTCCGTTTATGAGGGTGAAGGGAGGAGGGGCAAGTCCTTAGTGTGTGTCAGCCTCAGAGACTGCCTGACACAAATGCCCTTTTGTGCAGAGGGGGCATGTGTGTGCTATTCCCCTTCCTAGTGGACACGTCCATTGATTAGGTCCGGATGGGATCCTCCGAGCCATGAACAATGGTGCAGAGGGAGAGAAAGGGCAGCCTTAGAGCCCAGGCGGTCGTGGCAACAACTGCTTTTCCTCCTCTGGCCTCACACCCTGACTCCCTTTGTGCGCTGTGAGTTTGGGCTGACCTGAGGCCACCCAGGCCCAGTCGACGGCCGGAGCAGCACAGCCACAATGAAGAGCTCATGCTCGGAGAGCAGACTTTCCCACGATGAGAAGAGTAATTCCTCACGTGTATGCAAGATTACTTTTAAACGTGAGGAACTAAATCTTTTGAGGAACTAAAATTCTGACTCTGCTATCCCTGAAGAATGTTGGTAGGATTTGGACCACAGGATGTGACCGGGGGTACAGGCCCTGCTATTTAGTAATCCCTGAGAAAGGTATGGGGACAGTCACACCTTCCTTTTCCTAGGGAGTTCCAGTCCTCAGGGAAGAAAATAGCGTGTTCAAGTGCCTGTCAGCAGATGGAGCACCCAAATGTGAACTGACAGTTTGGTGAGGTCATATTCATAAATAGGCTCCACAGAAAAAGCTAAACACTTTCGTTATCGCTTGTCCCTTCTGAAGTTACCCCTTCACATGGTCTCCTCTTACGACCATTTCTCCTGTCTCCCTGTCATTTGTCACTGTGTTATGTTGGGTTTTCTAGGGACGCAAAACCACTTAACAACATCCACAGCATGTCACGAACATGGCTTACACCCTTGCAGAGGCAGACAGAACTGTCCCTGTCTTCACAGTCTGGTGGGTGTGGATGAGTCCAAGGTTAGCGGGGCAGGCTTATGACTGGAGAGATGAACGACTGCGGGGCAGCAGGGCAGATGACGGCCAGCGGTGGCTCCTGGGAGTTGGGCACGTTATGGCAAGCTGGTGACCCCAAGGTCAGTGAACCTGACCCAGCAAAAAGCAAGCAAACCTTTCCACAGCGTCTACCTAAGACAGGAAGTAGGCCGCACCTCCGAGGACATCTGCTTTCAGTTGCATCCCGGCTGGGACCTGAGTAAGGAAGTTACACTCCATCCCCCTCTGCTTACAAATGTGTGACTGCTCACAGCAGATTCCAGCATGGAGGCGATTACATTAGGTTAAGTCACATCAGAATTTAAGTTACCAGAGACCAGCCTCGGCTGCCAAACTGCGGAGGCGTCTGGCGCAGCCAGCCCAACTATCACAGTGTCCATGGGCCTGCTTTCACATGACATAAGGCTCCCATCTAGAATGTTCCCGGATGGAAGAAGTGATCGGCACTTGTCTGCTCACCTGAAGGCTTTGGGTTGAACCCACTTCACAACAACATGGAAGAAAGACCCAATGATCTGTTTCAATAAAGGTTACAGCCCCGAGAGCACCACGGAGAAGTTTGGCTCTGTAATCCACGAGGTTACCACGCCTCAGGCACCAGTGCGTGACATTCCAGGCAGACTAACTGTAGGGCAGAGGGTTCTGTTTAATAGTAGGGGTGTTCTAATCTAGCACTGACCCGGCCTGAATGCTACTGGAGGGATCCACTCCCGGGATGTGGCTATGGTTTTAAGAATTAGCAGGCGTCAGACTTGGGAGACGACTGCTGCCACTCCTGCAGCTGAATCCTCAGCACTTGGGGAGCTGGAGAGTACCTTGGCTGCGTTAAGAATCTCATCTCTCTATGCCCCTGCTGGCCCACAGAGACTCAAAATAGCCCAAAGAAAGTAGGAAAATGGTCTCCACCCCACTGCCATCCCACAAGGCTTGTGGGAATGCAAACAGCCAGCAGATGCACTGCCAAGTCCATCTGGTAACAGCCCTTTGGGCTGCCTAGCATTTCCAACTAGCAGGGGAAGGGGTGGAAGCTGAGTGAGCCAACCCCTCGTATCTGCCCCTCCAGTAAGACAGGTAGCACTGGGACAGGATAAGAGGTAGGCGAAGACAACATCACAGTGTCCTTGTCACCTAGTCATTAATTTCCAAGTGCAGAATCACTTCCATCAAGTGCAATTTGAATCCTTTTTCTCCATGGGGAAATCTTCCACCTCTGCCCCTGGCCTAGAAGAGAGGTTGACAGAGGTTCTCAGTGGGTATTTGCAGAAGCTGCAGCTGAGCTGTGTGTTACACATGGTGCCAGGCAGTGGAGACCCACAGTAGGGAAAGAAAGGAGACACGAGATGAACGTCACTACCAAATGGTATCACACATGCCGCACACCTATGAGAGATGTACATCAGACCAGGGGTGGGGCCAATGAGGGCGCATATGAAAGGGTTGTTTGTATTCCTGGAAAGGGTTAAAGAGAAGGAATTTTTATTCATGTCAAGAGTCTACAAGCCTGGTCGTATATATTCAATAAACCCTTTCTTTCAATTACCCCACCTAGGCACACAACCTCCAAATGTTCACTATTTTCTCACAATGTTTTCTCGTGGAAAAATCTAAAACAGAACAATTAAAAGAAAACACAATATACACACCATCTAGATTCTGCCATTACATTTTTGCTCTATTTGATGTAGTATGTACCTGTCCATCCCTTTATCCATCTTATTATTTATGGTTTTGCAAATATAATTGCAGATATCAAAAATTTCTCCCCTAAAACTTTACATATATGTGGCAGTGACTGATCTGTGTCAATTTCAGCACTGGGAGAAGTGTAGGGCTGGAGTCTAGTCTGTCAGTCTGGAGATAGCCAATGAGGCCTCTGTGTGGGTATGGCTTTCTCCTGAGAATTCTGTGCCCTCTTCTTTCACTTCGAACAATACTTGTGCTATCCAGCCAAGTTATTGGGCATAGTTATATCACTGACTATGCGTATTACATGAATATTCCATTTGTTTATCCATTCTCCTATTGGATGTTTCCAGTTTGGGCAATTATGAATAAAATTGCTCGTACCCATAAGGCTCCTTTTTTCCCAGATAGACAACTTTGGGAGTAGCTTTAGATTTACAGAAAAATCAAGAAGCCAGGATAAAGGATTCCTATATAGTGCACACCTGCTTTCCCCGATCACCCTTCACATGGTGATTATGCCACTTGGGAGGGCCTCTTAGAATTAAGGTGTTGAGGTGACCGCTTCACAAGTGGCCGTGTGACAAAACTGAAAACGTGATGCTGCCAGTCCATCCCCTGCCCCTGTACCTGTTCGGTACAACTCAGGACTGTCGAAGGGAAACTGTTTTGTCGTTCCATTGGACCGTTGACCCAGCAGTGATTTTCTCAAGCAAGTTGGAACCAGGAGTGCCAAGTGGTTGGTGTGCACACCCATTCCCGAGAGTCTTGCTCTTCACCTGCATAGGCTTGGTTTTGGCACTGTCCGCCTCCCCTCCCCCTACTGCATTGTGGCTTTTCCACTTCTAGCCGTCTCTCACCTCCAGCCAATCCTCAACAAGATTGTCAGAATTGTCCCTAAAGCACAGTTTATGATGCTAGCAATTAATGTTTGTGCTGCACTTACTAGAGTATAAAGCTCTTCAGCATCCACATCTTTTTCTTTTTAATCTGTTGTTGTTAGGGGTCCTTGAGTAGATTCCAGTTTATAGTGACTCTGTGTATAATAGCATGAAACATGGCCCGTACCTCTACTGTCCTCACAATCCATGTGAGCCCATTGTGACCACAGTGTCAATCCAGCTCACCCAGAGTCTTTCTCTCTTTCTCTGATCCTCACTTTCCCCCATGTGATGGCCTTTTCCTGTGACTCATCTCTCTTCAAAACTTGTCCAAAATGGGCTGAGCCCCGGTGGCGTAAGTGGCTGAGTGTGGAACTGCAGCCCGCGGGCTTGGCAGTTCAAATCCAGCGGCGGCTCTCAGGAGCGACCCTGGGTAGCGCCCACGACCACCAGAGGCAGTGAGGACCACACACACACACACACACACAAAAGTATGTGAGGTGAAGTCTGCATTCTAAGGAACATAAGATTTGTTTGTCCTTTTAGCCGTCCACAGTACTCAGCAGCATCATAATTCAAAGACCCCACTTCTTCTTCAGTCTTCCTTATTCACTGTCCAGCTTTCACAGGCATATGAGGTGCTTGAAGATACCAGGGCTTGGGCCAGGTGCACTCTGGTTCTCAAAGTGACACCTGTGCTTGTTAACATATTAAAGATCTACCCAGTGGCATCGGTCCTTTGACTTCTTGACTGCTGAATCCAAAGGCCTTGGTTGCAAGTAACATGAAGTCTTTGACCACTTCGGTCTTTCCTTGGCTCATGATGCTGCTTGTTGGACCAGTCATAATGATTTCAACTTTCTTTATATTGAGGTATAGTCCATATTGAAGGCTTTCATCTTTGAGCTTCATCGCTAAGCGGTCCGGGTCCTCCTCTCTTGGAAGTAAGATGGTACATCTATCTGCATGTCACAGATGGCTACTGAGTCTTCATCCAGACCTGATGTTACACATGTTCTTCATATGGTCCAACAACTAAATGATACCACACTCTTTGTATAAAGAGAGAGATAGCATGTATATTTACTATTATACACATAAAATACGCTTGAGAGGAAGTTCAAGAAAATGCTGTGAAATGATTATCTGTATGAAGAGGACCAGGCTAGTTAGGGTGAGGGGAGGGATAGATTTTCCCGTTTGTCAGTTTATTTACCTCTTGATTTTTGAGCCATATTGCCTCTTCAAAAACACAAGATTGAAGAAGAAATGAGCAGAATTGTTTGGAACAGTTTACTAATGAAGATTATAAAAGTTGGCTACTTAGAATTTCTATCAGAGATGTTATTATGGATTTAATCTCTATATCTTTTTTTAAATTTTTTGTTTTTTGGTCATCACTGCCCTCTGGTGGTGGGAGTAGGAGGCCCATCCTTTGCTCCTGTGTAGCCGCTGCTGGAATTGAACCTCCATTCCCGGTGGGCCGCAGTCCCGCACACAACCACTCCGCCACCCCACCGGAGCTCAGCTAATCTCTGTATCTTTTGATTTGACTATTTACAGTTGTCAGGGTGTTGCTCAGTAACGTAAGATAGTAATTTCTGTGGTCAGAAAAAGAAAGGCTTATCTAAGCAGAGTTCTTAGAAGTCGGCATCAAGAACACCAGGGCTGAAAAAGCCAAAAGTTCATTGTAACCTCACTGTATGTTTGAAAGCCCTCTGCAATATTCTTGCTGAATGACCACTGTCACTAGACCACACATCTAGGCATACCACTTTCCCTTAAAACACGGTTCTTAAGAGAAAGTCCAAGTTCTTTGACCTCTTCCCTCTGACTTTTCTTTTCTTTTTTTTTTTTTTTTTGGCATCACTGCTCTCCGGTGGTGGGAGTAGGAGGCCCAGCCCCACTGCTGGAATTGAACCTCGGTCCCAGTGGGCCGTAGTCCCGCACACAACCACTACGCCACCGGGGCTCAGCCTCCTCGGACTTTTCTTGACTCCTTCAACAATGGTTAAGACCCTTTCGGTATGCATTCCCATACTGACCTCTATTTCCCTCCGTCACGATATTGGTCATGCTCTGTTATAATTACTTGTCTCTTATCTCTGCTAGATTCTAGGCTCCAAGATTCATGACTTTAAATGAATGTTTAAGAAATTGATTCTCCTGTAAAGTGAATGGAAAGTCTCAATGTAGCTAGTGCTTGTAAATTTTGCCAGCTATATAGTAAACTGTTCTCATAGCACATCTTTAGTTTTATACAAGAGCGTGAAATTCCAAATTCTGTCATTGTGTCTGGTTCTTTCAGTAGCCATAGAAATCAGCTTAACAGAATTAAGGGGAAGTTAGTATGTTCCCAAGAAAGAGGAGGCATTCTGCTCCATAAAGATTTTCTGCCACAGAAACCCTACGAAGCAGTTCTGCTCTGCCTTACAGGGTCGGTAAGCTTGGAAAAGAGCCCTGAGCTGCTTAGCCACAAGGCCGGCAGTTTAAACCCACTGACTGCTCCGAGTGAATCCAAAGATCAGGCAGTGTACTCCAGGAATGCCCACAGTGGGAGTCCTGCCAGGGAGGTTCAAGGTGAGTCAGAATCAACAACGCAGCGTCAGTGAGAAGAGTGAGAAATGATTTGACCATACTGGGTTTGGTTTGGGCTGTCTACCTGAGGAGGGAGGGGGGGTACCCTGAAGAATAAAGACTTCAAGATTTTTCCTCCCCTACTAAAAGTAGTTGTGCCTTATGTGTCTCCAAGCATACAGTTTTTTTCTTTCCTTTGAATGATTGCATCAGTCAACTGCGAGAATTGGGCAGATCATGGCGTCAACGGAAGGACAGCCTTGAGTCACAGACAAGGGTTCCCATCTTATCACACCCGGCCCCACCCCATGAAGTGTCAGGAAATATATCTTTGCCAGTGTCACGGAGGGAGGGGGAAGTGGTTCTTTCCCACCCCAATTCCAGTGAATGCCGGTGCTTCTCTTTCATTGGAGTCCTCTCGCAGCTTCTGAGGGAGCAACCCATGGCTCAAAGACCTGCTCAGAGGCCCCTGGACTCGGAACCTGGGGGCCGCAGGGGCACAGCATCTCTGTTGTGCTGCAGTGGGGAGGGAAAACATAACACAAACCAGGCCATTGTGCGGGGAGGAGGGCGCTAGGATAATGCTGTGAGAAGGGATGAAAAGAGTGATTCTCCATTCTTGATTGTTGTGATTTCCAGGGAAGCGCCAAGAGCCTGGGCCCGGGAAGGGCTGGGTCTCGGCTGTGGCCAGATGCTCCTTTTTCCAGGGCTGCCTCCGATTATTTCTAGTGAGGGGGCTGGGGACGGGGGTCACAGCGCAGCTGAAAAAGATTAACTTGTATGCCAGCTCCATCCTCCCTTTCAGCCGTTGCCCTAGACCTGGGGACGTTCAGAATTAGTCAGGCACGGTTTACAAAGAGGACCCGGGTTCAGGGTCCCCAGCGTAGATGGGAGCTGGCCTCGTGGAGAGAGTGGGCCGTTGCTCCATCCACCTGAGGCAGATCGAGCCTGCCTTCCCCTCCGTCCCTGCTACCCGGGCATTGCCGGCCCTCCTCATCCTGTTTTGTCTGGGCTTCAGCAAGCGCTTCCTGTTTCCCTGCATCCACCCTTGTGTGCACTATTGCCACAGCGATCCCTCCCAGTGGCACATGGGATGGGATCTCCGTCACTGCGCAGCTAAAGTTGTCACTGATTTCCCCACTCACTCGCTGACTTCAGGGTAAAAGCCCAAGCACCCTTTGGGGGTCAGGTCCCAAACTGTCTTCACAGCCGCTTCTCTGGACTTCTTGAACTGCATGACGCGCTGGTCCCTCTGCCCAGATTGCCCTCCTGCCTCCGCCTGAGCACCCCACCCCCACCCCCCGCAAGACCTCCATAAAGTGCTGATTCCCCTCCCTCATCATCTCTCTGGTGGGTTTTGTCCCAGCTTGCCCCTGGCAGGTAAGCACCTCTCCCACATTCTCGGGTGCAGAGACAGTGAGCTCTGTCCATCTTCTCCATAGCAGGGATCCTTTTGTGTGTCTGTCAGGTGGATCCCCAGCTTCTAGTGCAGTGTGTGTGTGCTGCGTGCAAAGCACTCACAAATGTTTCCTGATGTTGTACCGGCCGAAGCTTAAACTTTAAATTTTTTTTGTTTGTTTTTTTGGGAGTATCACTGCTCTCCGGTGGTGAGAGTAGGAGGCCCAGCCCCACTGCTGGAATTGAACCTCTGTCCCAGTGGGCCGCGCACAACCACTACACCACCGGGTAAACTTTAAATTAAAAAAAAATAATTTTATTAGGGGCTCATAGCTATTATAACATTGAATGCATCATCTGTATCAAGCACATTTGGACACATGTTGCCACATTCATTTCCAAACATTTTCCACTTGAGCCCTTGGTATAAGCTCCACTTAAACTTTAAATTTTTGTGTGCGCTGTTAGAGCTGTAAAGGAATATAATCGTTTCATTTTCCCCCTCTCCTTCCTTTTCCTCCTCCTCCTCCTGTGTCCTCCTTTTTCACATTTATGGTCATCTCCAGTGAGGGAAGGAATCCCCTGGGGGGCCCACCCTATGCTCTGGCAGGAATTGCTGATCCCTTTAAACCAGTCCTACTTCCCTGCCCCCAACTCATCATGTGGCCCTTGTGCTCTGTTGGGTTGGCCGTGGATGATTTTTTTGGGGGGGCATCACTGCTCTCCGGTGGTGGGAGTAGGAGGCCCAACCCCACTGCTGGAATTGAACCTCTGTCCCAGTGGACCGCAGTTCCGCGCACAACCACTACGCCACCGGGGCTCAGCCCTGGCCGTGGATGATTTTTCAGGAGTAAATTGCCAGACCTGTCTTCTAAAATGCCTCCGGTAGACTCGAACCTGCAACTTTGGGGTTAGCTGAGTGTATTAACAGTGTACGTAACTTAGAGACTGTTCAGATAACCTGAAAAGGGTCTTGAGATAAAGGATTGAGGCAGGGCCCAAGGAAGGAACAAAAGATTTATTGCTACATTTTCTGCTGGGTGTTCTATATTATTTTACATGCTTTATAATCCTGAGATATGTTATATCTATCTTAAGGATGAGAAAACAGAAGTTGAACTGTTAGGTGTCCCTGAGGTCCCCCTAAAAGGAGGGCCCTTGTAACCTTGGCAGGCTAAGGCATACGTGGAAAGGAGGCCGTTTGTGATAGGTGAGCAGAGGAGGGGAAAGGAGGAGGAGTGGGCTGGTATAGGCAGCTTGCCTTGAACAGAACTTTGAAGTATAGCGTATGCTTCAGAAACCTCCTCCAGCCCTTTGACCCTTTCCCTCTCCACTGACTGTCCCCCTCTCTCCATGACACCTTCAGTTTGCTATCTCTTTTTAAACTCTTTTTTTTTGGGGGGGGGCATCACTGCCCTCTGGTGATGGGAGTAGGAGGCTCAGCCTTTGCTCCTGTGGAGCAAATTGAACCTCCATCCCAGTGGGCTGCAGTCCTGCGCACAACCAGTATGCCACCGCGGCTCAGCCCTTGAAACTCTTTTTTTTTTTTTTGAAACTCTTTTTAAGAGAGGCCTTTCCCTATTTCTACAGATTGGCCCCACAACCTAAGACGCTCCCCTTCCTGCCACCATGAGCCTCTGCCTGCTAGAACTGTGCTAGTTCTCCCGATCTGGTCACAAGCTGTGTTTTCACACGCCACGGGCACTCTACCCACTACCCTTCACAGCATTAGCCTCCTCTAGCACTCTGAGTCGTGGGGCGCACGTTCAGCCCTGCATCACCAGAGGCATGGTGGCATCGTGCCAGCAATAGAGGTGGGCTCTCAACAAATGTGTTGAAAAGGCTACTGGACAGCCCTTTTGTCCATTTGCACTCAGCAGATACAATATAGTTTCCTTTTCAGAGATAGTAAACAACCAGAATCACCACCTTCGACTGCGGAGGCACTGAGCAATAAAAAGAGCCTTGTAGGGCTGAGCCCTAGTGGCGTAAGTGGTTGAGTGCGGGACAGCGGCACACAGGCTCGGTGGTTCAAATCCAGTGGCGGCTCTCAGGAGCAGCGCTGGGCAGCTCCCACAACCAACAGAGGGCAGTGATGCCCCCCCCCACCCCCCAAAAAGAGCCTTGTTAGCAGAGTGGGCTTCACACTGAGCTACCAACCACAAGGTCAGCGGTTCAAACCCACTGGCTACACCGAGGGAGAGAGATGAGGCTGTTTACTCCTGTAAAGATTTAAAGTCTCAGAAATTCAAAGGGAAAGTTTTCCCCTGCCCCATAAGGTCACTGTGAGTCAGAATCAAGCCAGTAGTAGTGCGTTTTTTGAGAGCATGAAAATGTTCCTTTTAGAAGCAACACAATTGCGAATTGACCATAGCTTAGGAACCCTGTGGGGAAGTGACTCAGAGATGAGGCATCGCTGCCATGGGGGTCAATGGAATGTGAAGCCTGATGGGTACTCAGAAGCAATGCCTTTTTGTTTCTTTGGTTGCTTGTTTTCAAGCGCATGAGAGTTGCTCCGGTAACTGGGCACTGGTTCTTTCCAATGAAGGCAATTACCGATAAGAAGGAGAACAAACTCACACGACATAGTCTCTGCCTGTCTGTCAGTGGCTGCAGCCCACTTGGGAGAAGGCAAGATAGTGCCACATGCATTCGACACCTTAGTGCTCTGCAGTGCACAGCCCCCATAACACGTGATGGATGGCAAAGAGGCCTAGGTTTTATCGCCATTTAACTCGGAGAGACGTAGAGCGTGTGGGACCCTGGAGGTGTGGTGGTAAGTCCACATTAGGCTGCAACCTGCAAAGTCAGCCCTTCAAGCCCGGTTCCCACTCTGTGGGAGATGGATGGCGCTCTCTACTCCTGTACACAGTCACCGTCTCAGAAAGCCACAGAGGCAGTTCCCCTCTGTCCTGCGGGGTTACTATCAGAGGGTGGTTGAGAGCCTAGAGCCTCGCAAGACGGAGGGCTGTATTCTGCTGGTATCCCTGACTCAGAGGAGATAGAGGTGGGCCTTAGCCCGGGTCAGTGACTTCAGGCCACTTGAACCAACTCAGTTTGTTCAACTGTAAAATGAAGACAATGGTACTACTTCTGACGAGGGTGTGAATTTTAAAATTTGACAATGCATAGAAAGGAAGCATTTGACACAAAACTGGGACAGTATATATAAAAGAAACAAACCCCAGATCCCTCCCTCACTGCCATTCTGACTCACAGTGACCTTGGGAGACAGAGCAGAACCAGCCCCGAGGGAAACTTCGGAGGGCGTTAAGTCTTTACTGAGTCAGAAAGCCTTCTCATCCTCCCACAGAGCCACCAGTGGGTTTGAACTGTTGACCCTGCAGTTGTAAGCCCAACGTGGAACCCATTACACCACAAGGGTTCCTCTAGCGGCTTGAATGCAAGCCGTTATGACCTGTGTCATCCCAGGTGCTCTTGTCATTGCTGTGGTACACTGTGTATCACTTTGTAAGTGCTGTCACCATGTTCTTGTCCTGGATTGTTGGGAATGGGAATTGCCACGCCTGTTTTACATGCACATCTTATGTAAGACACTTCATGTGATGTCTGCCTGACTCAGGCACTCCATGAATGGTCCCTTTACTTCTCTCCGGGCCATGCACTTGTTTGTGTGAGGTACACAGGACCTCAATCAGAGACTGAGGAATCATTCACTTAGGAACAGAACTCTCCCAAATGCTTAAGACTGTAAGTCCTTCTCAGTGCTTTCTGTGGTCTTCCTTTCTCCCTCTGCATATTTTAAAATTTTACTAAATACTTTGATGGGGAGGGGGGTGCTTATATCTCATATCACAATCCATACATTCATCCATTGTGTCCAGCACATTTGTATATTTGTTGCCATCATCATTCTCAAAGCATTTTCTTTCTACTTGCGTCCTTGGTATCAGCTCCTCATTTTCCCCCTCCCTCCCTCATAAACCCTTCATAAGTTACAGATTATTTTCATTTCATACATCATCCTCTGTTACCCACTTTTTCATTGTTCATCCTCTTGAGAGGGGGGTTGTATGTTGAACCTTGTGATTGATTCCCCCTTTCTCCCGCCAACTTCCTCATATTCTCCTGATATCTCTATTCTCATTGTTGGCCGTGTATTTTGGGCTCTTATCCATAGAAATGTGCATGTTCTGGTCTAATCTGATTTATAAGGTAGAATTGAGGCCATGATAGTTGTGGTGAGGAAGCATTAAAGAACTAAAGAAAAGTTATGTGTTTCATTGGTGCTGTACTACACCTTGACTGGCTCATCTCTTGTTTGTGACCCTCTGTGAAGAGATGTCCAATTGTCCACAGATGGGTTTGAGGGCTCCACTCCTCATCTCCCACCCTACCCCCACACCCATTCACCACAGATGCTGTATCTTTTGATAGCCAGGCACCATCAACTTTCTGTGTCACATTTGCTTATGCACCCATTTTGTCTTCAGTGATGGTGTCAGAGAGGTGAATAACACAGAATCCTGAATTATTATAACAAAGTGTTCTTGTGTTGAGGGCGTACTTGAGTTGAGGCCCATTGCCCATCTGCTACCTTAATTCTTTTTAATTCTAAAAAAATTCTTAACATATAGCTATAAGTACATAGATCTAGTTCCTCCCTTTTTTGTTTTATTTTAGGGGGAGGTGCATCACTGCCCCCTGGTGGTGGGAGTAGGAGGCCCAGCCTTGCTCCTGGAGAGCGCTGCTAGGTTTGAACCTCCAACCCAGTGGGCCGCAGTCCCACGCACAACCACCATGCCACCAGGGCTCAGCCTGTTTTTTGTTTTTGTGGGCATCACTGCCCCCTGGTGGGGGTAGGAGGTCCAGCCTTGTTTCTGGAGAGCTGCTGCTGGATGGGAACTGCCAACCCTGTGGGCTGCAGTCCCAACACAACCACTACGCCACCAGGACTCAGCCCCTAATTCCCTTTCATTATATATACATGCCTGTATAAATGTCATTTGCCTCTTAGTTTTTTCCTATATTTTCTTTTACTATCCTCATGTCCCACCATCATTGCCCTTGATTAAGCCACACTAGACTTAATTGATTTTAGTTCACTTGTTCCCTAGTCCCTAGGTAGGTCGCCCCTATCCCCTTCCTTTCTCCTACCTTTCCTTCTCTCGTATCCCCCCACTCCAACCATTGGTTCTGGTGTTTTTATCTCCAAATTGTTTATACTGCCTATCTTATCTAGATGGCATGCAGAGACATTGATAAGTGCAAAAACCAGGCAAAACCAAACAAAACAACAAAGGAAAACAAAAACCACTAAAACAATATCAGCATCAGGTCTCTTTTCTGAACTTTAGGAGTATTTTCCAGTTGAGTCACACTCTGCCTCCAAAGTCTATTTTTGGTTTTCTCCAGGGTTTTCATCCCTTTGCTCTCTCTGCTGCTTTGTTGCATGCCCTGGGTGTTTTGCCCCAGTGTGACGAGGTCAGATTGGGCACAGAGGGATGTCGTATCTCACGGTGGGGCCGGCCCTACCCCTATGGTCTTCTCTGTGCATGGTCTGCTCTGAGCAGGAATATCGTCCTCGGGCCTTGGTGGACCGGGGTGTGTTCTGACTCTCTGCCCCTCTTTGTTGCTCCCGTGTGATCTAATCAGACATGTCCCTTCTCCGAGCTGTAGCTTCAGTGCTGTCCTCTGAAGTGCATTCTTCTGGAGAGTGGGGGTAGGGGGTTGATGTTTCCACACATTTGGGATTGGACCAGTCCCATCCTCTGCACATTTTTTGCAGTAGGTAGATTTAAGTGGGAGCACTGTGGCATAGCACAAGCTAATCTGTACTGATGTCTTAAAAAAATTTTTTTTTTCAATTTGCAGAGGCCCCAGGGCACATGTGTAGTAATAAATGGTGCTGTGTAAATTAAAATGCAACCAAGGGTCTCTTCAGTGTTCCTTAAATTAAGTTTATTATGTGTGGTAATTTGCACCTAGAGGCTCCTGTTGTTATTTGTGGTGGTGGCTATGGCAGTAATGAGTTCGCTCCCAGAGACACTTGGCGCGTGCCGCACAGACAGCTCATTTGCATTTGGCAGGAATCCAGGATGTACCCTGAGCAAATGGATCGGGCTGTTTGGAGGTGAGGGGGAGGGTACTGAGTCACCAGGAACCTGTGGGTCTGACTCCTGGGCCCCCAGCGATTCTGAGGTGGGTGAAAGAATGGGATAGACCAGAGTGTTCTGTCACTAACCAGGACGATGCCTTAGCCTCTGAAGTCAGGGAACAGACCCAGTTTATTCACCCAGTAAAAAGCACGAAGCCCAGAGCGAGGTAAAGGAGAACTGGTCCCTGGGCTGGCATCGGGCAGGGTGCCCTAAGTACATAGGACTTGCACAGAAAGCAGGTATCTGCATTCAGAGCTAGTTAGGCCAAGGGTTGTGTGCTCGCCTGGGGTGGGTGACACTCGGTTGACCTGGCAGCTGCATCGATTCAAGCCATTTGAATAACTCAGGAGAGACAAAGAGAAACAATGTCTTTTTCCAGGGGGAGGGGGGGTGGAGTCTTCCGCGGGGTCACAAAGCCAACGCATACTACAGTGTGCACACATCTGGTTCTCCTGGCAGCCTTTTCAGATAAGCAGAGCAGGTCATCCTTGTGTGCAGGCTCTCGGGGAGGTCAAGGGGCTTGCCCAGGGCCACCCAAGAAGTAGCCCATGGAGGATTGAACCCAGGGTGGAGAGCACTCCTCAGAGTCTCAGGAAATGTAAAACGGCGCATCACGATAGTTTCCCATCTTCAGTTCCTACCGCCTTTATAAGGAGCACTGGTGGAATTGTGGTTACATGTTTTGGCCTGTGAACCCCAACGTCAGCAGTCTGAAACCACCAGCTGTTCCAAGGGAGAGGGTAAGGCTTTTGACTCCCATAAAGAGTTAACAGTCTCAGAAAGCCAGAGGGGAAATGCCACCCTGTCCTGTAGGGTCTCTATGAGTACAATCAACTGGATGTTGGCAGGTTTTCTTCAGACCACTCTCTTTGAGGGTTAAGTAATTCACACCTGCAAAGCTGCAGGCGGCACTGAGCTGAGCAGTGTGGAACAGGTCTGAGCTAACAAGAAAAAACTTCTGGGAACAGAAGGAGCCTAGATCTCTTGGCTTTGTCACATCAGAGCTTTTTATCTGCCACCAGATCTTTTCATCTGTGGGGTAGGTTATAGAAATACTTATGCATAAGACGGTTGTAAGAATGAGATGAGTTGGTGTATATAAAAAGCTTAGTACAGCACCTGGCATGTTTGGTTCTTGGGGTGGTGGACACCTAATTTAGAGACCTCGTCCTCTGTGCTACTTCTTTATTTTCAGTGAGGAATTGGAGAGAAAATGTCTACTCTAGGGCTTCAGAAAGCTTGTGGGAAAATGGAATGAAAAGATAATGAAAAATTTCCATGAACTTTCTGAAGGCTCCACACATTCTTTGCTCCCCTCTCCCTTACCCTGCACCTCAGCTCCAAAGGAGCTGGATGCAAGTTAATGCCCTACCTAACACTTTTTAACAAACCTAGAATTTAGGATGGAGCAATATAGGGCACTGGTCGTTTCCAAGTCATTTGCAGCAAGACATGAAGCTTGAGTCCTTTCAATAGGTTCAGGACACCGTTGTTCCTTGGGTAAAGTTCTGCTGGTAGAACTCACCCACACCTCTAGCCTGTACCTCCCCGGTCTCAACGTCCCAGCTGCCTGATGCCCCTTGGGCCTGCGCCAACTGGGCTGCTGTGGGCAGCTCTTCTGGGGCTACCACCTCCTGTCTAACTGCCATCTCTGCCCCAGTCCCCTTTCCGCAGAACTTGCCCAGGTACCTGGCTATTCTGTTAAACAGATTGCATCTTTGATGTTTGTGCTTATAATTAGTGAGGGGGGTTGACAACCACCGCCTACAAATGTCCTGGGCCAATAGAAAAGCAGTGTAAGGAGCAGTGCCAAGTCATTAGCACCCACTCCCTAGCCCAAGGGCTGGCACATAGTAGCAGTTCAATGAATATTTGTTGAATAAATTATTACTTTGGGTATCACACACTTACCATTCCAACCATCTGCTTGAAGCCTAGTTCATATGCTACCTCCTCTGTTCCCAAATAAGAATATAATTCTCTCCCTTCTCTACTAGGAACAGAAATAAAATCTTTTCTTTATATGGAGGGAGTGGGTCGAGTTAAAAACACCTCCACTTGCTGGGTTCTGACCACACCCAGTCAGGGTGGCCATCTCCAGTTCATAGTTGGAGAACCATGCCCAGCTCCAGTGACCTGCCTGTATCATCACCACCAACTCTTCCTATCACTCCAACCCGAAGCATGGCTTACCCCCAGCAGTCAGTCTTCCACGAGGCTGCTGCCTTTGGAAAACATTTTACTGTGTGGTAGAGCACACACACACCCAAAAAATGTTGCAATGAAGACCAACATAGAGCAAAATCATGGAATAAAATCAATCCAAGCACCCATGTAAGTACCAGACAAGTTGGCAGGTTAAACTCTGCCAGCTCCTCAGACACACCTATATGCTCCTTCCCGACCGTCTTGTTCTACCTTGCCATCCCTTCTAAGGGTCTTGAATTTCTTATAGTCACTCCCTCACTTTCTGTCATGAGTATATGTATCCTTAAGCAATATTGTTAGTTTCGTCTCTCTTTACTTTATTTAAATGAGATCACATTTTCGGTCTTGCTCTTTTACCCCCAACTTTATGCCATCCATCCATGTTGTGGTTAGCTTCGGTGTATTTTCGTAAAACATAGATGTGATCTTGTTTCTTTTGGTCACTTACTTGACTAAATCCAAACTCCTAGATGTGGTGTCACTCATCTTTTTTTGTGTGTGTGTGGCATCACTGCCCTGGTGGGAGTAGGAAGCCCAGCCTTGCTCCTGGAGAGCTGCTGCTGGATTTGAACTGCCAACCCTGTGGGCCGCAGTGGTGCCACTGGTCTTAACCCACCTCTCTCTAGCCTCACT